>MKYO02025714.1:64576-180788 GCA_002013955.2 Citrus medica
ATATATATATATTTTATAATACATATATTTATTTTGTAAAGCAATTAATTTTTTTCCAATTTTATAATATATTATACATTTTTTAATATATATATATATAAAGCCATTATCCATAATATATATTATTTATTATTTATTATAAAGCCCGGCTTAAGTCCGGACTTTTCATTTAGGCCCTTGACTGAGCTCATATATTATGGGCTTTATTAATTTTGAGCCCTTACCCGTAATTTCAAGCCACAGGCCGGACTTAAAGCCCGTGGACTTAGACCGGGCCGATGCGGGCCTGGGCCGACCCGGACTTTTCTGCCAACCCTAGCTATAACTCAGCATTTTCCTTTATTTAAGGTCAGCATTTGCTTTTATTTAAAGGTACAATCTTCATTTGAAAATTCTCTCGGTTGTTTCTTCGGGCCAGAACCATCTTTTAAAACAAAGCCCACCGGCTGACGGGCTTATTAGCTGGAAAGCTAAAGAGAACTGAAACCCCGCGCTCCAAATTTGCGGTACCACGCTTCCCGCAGGTATCACCGCCCCCGACGGTGACAACCTGTCACCAAGCCGTCGAGCCCGCCACGCCGTCGCCGTCGCCGTCGCCGTCGCCGTCGCCGTCGCCTCTCGTCAGCCAGTCACAGCCACGGAGCCACTGGTACACGCTTTGGCTTCAACAATATCTTTGGTGAGTTTATTTTTTCTTCTTAATTTTTTTAATTGTTATCTTTATTTATCTAATTATTTATTTTTGTTTTCTTTAATGTTTAATCTTTTAATTTTGATCTTTAGTTCCTCTTGTATTCTTTCTTACTTAGTTGATTGTTAAAGGAAAAGAGGAATATGTAATACACTCTATATAATGCATAGATATTGCATTAACAGTTAAAATAAAATAAGTAAAATAACCTGAGACTTTAATTGTTTAAGTTTAAAGATAACAAATGCAGTTACTAATTCTACTTATCAGTTTGTGCGGCTATAGCTAAAAACTGTTCATCCATTAGACTTGTAGAAACTTGGAATTCTAGTTTGATAGAAATGTTTAGTCACTAGTACATTTGGATTTTATTCCTATTTAATTTTCTTGGTTCTTCATTAAACGACTACATTTTAATTTTGGCAGATTTTATCTTTTAAGAAACATGGCTGTTGACAAAGACAAGCCTCAAGACGAAGCTTCAATATTCCGATTCTGCAAAATCATTCTCGGTTGGGATTACTTTCGCCTGGTCAAAGAATCCCAAGTACACAAATATACTTGCTCTCTCCATTTTACTTTTATATCTTGTTAATAATAGAGTTCTGATTTTTTTCTATTTTTTCTTTGGAAAGGAGAGAAATGACAAAAATAGCAAGAAAGTTGACAGGGAGAAATTGGGTTTAAGAGAAGTAAAGGATACTTATAAAGATGTTGATGATTATTTGGCCGCTTTTGAGCCACTTTTGTTTGAAGAGGTCAAAGCTCAGATCATTCAAAAGAAAGACGAGGAAGAAGGTATTTCTCTTTTGTAACTTCTGTTTTGTTCCCCTGAGCGTTTGAGAATTTAAAAGGAGGAGAATTAACTTTAATTGTTGTGTTTAATGTCCTTTTAGCGAAAATTGGTACATAATTGTTTGAGGTAGAGAATTACACTTATCATGTTGCAGTTTTTCGGTTCTCAAGAGAGTTTGCAATTAGAAATGAAATGCAATTTCAATTTCAATTTCATTGTGTTATGTTGCTTGGGTGTTGTTGGTACTATGCTGTTGAGGTGTTTTTTTTCATTACATTTCTTTCAATTTTTTTCTTGGTAATTATTTTGAGTTCTATTTCATTATTCTTCTGGGCAATCTGAGATCTAGAATCTGACCCAAAAAGCTGTGTTTGGTAATTGCAGTGCAAGAATGGAAGCTCAGGTTGGTCATGGAATGTGGTGAGGCTGATGGGTTTCACTTGCCTTCAGTTACTTATGAAGCTGATGGGGTGGAATCAATATCGCCGAATGATCTTTTACTGCTTTCCAAAGAAGAGGTAACCAAATCAACAAAAAAATTTCCAGCATTGTTTTTGCCCGTATACTTACAATAGTAAATGACCTAAGTTTTAGATCTCATGTTATGTTTTAAGGAAATAATCAATACAGGCTCTAACTTTGGTTCCCAGCTTAAGGAAACTCAAGGAGTTCATGCTTTTTAATACAATAACATGATTTGACTTGAGATTTTTCTTCTTTTTTAATTTATTATTTTTTAATCCAAATATAATTCTAAGTAGGTGGTTTTGTTTTGTTTTTTGTTCTTTCTTCCCTTTTCTAGATCATGTTCTCTTATTTTTTTCCTGCATGTTTCTAATAAAGGTACTATAGCTTCTGGTCTTGACTGTTGGGAGGTATATTGCTCATGCAGTTCAAAGAAGGTTCAACATTTCCAACAACATATGCATTTGCACTGGTGGAGCATTGCCAAGCAAATCTTCTAAGACTTAGAATGTATTTAGCTGGAGAGGTCATACACATAAATAAAGATGCTGTTAAATCTCAAAGGCTATTGAATATGCATTCGCTTATCACTTCTTCCGTCAATGCAGTAGAGAAACGTTTGTTCAGTCTAAAGGTAAGCCAGTCTCAACATGTTCAAGATATCAATCATGTTCTTTTAACTTTTAGCCCCAGCTGTGTTGGACTTTAATTTTCTTGCATTTATTCGTTTGTGTTTTATTCATTGTGTTAGTTACAAAACATAAGAGAATCTAAATTTCAAGATAGTCATGTAAAACATTTTAAACATAACCTGTAAAACATTTTAAAAATTGCCTAACTATTATGATTTTAAATTTGAAGAAAGAAATGTGATTTCATTTGTTGTTTGGATATCATATAGTGAGTGAAGACTAATAATTAACGATATGGGTCCATCTGATAGGAAATGGAGATCATTGGAGAAAGTTGTTTGTTGTTTGTTCTTGTTTCTCTCTAACCTTTCTATGCTAACCAAGCTCTAAACTAGAGATTGCTGGAAGTCCCTAGAACCTTGGTAATTAGGAAACTTATGTGATCATATCCCAGGTGGGTGTCCCAATGGTTTGAATCTCTAACTCGTGATTGCAAACTGAAGGTCTCAACACTGTTAAGAAAAAGTGGTAACTGATTATGCATGTTTTCTGTATGGTGCTAATCTTGCATAGCTTAACCATTTACACCATTGGCAAATGCTGTTGTATACACTGACATGCTTTTGGCAACGTTATTTAGATGGGGGATTTGTAGTGCTTTTTAAGTGAAAAGGTTAAATGGGTATGGAAATCAAGAAACAGTTTAAATGGGTATAGCAATCAAGAAACAGTTTATTGATCAATTAGAAAATTCTAAGATTACTTTTTTCATCCCTTGACAGGGTATGGACATCCCATGATCAAGCCAGCTATTTTATTTTAGGTATGACAACATAATTTTCTGGAAGTACCATCCATAATATGTCTTTCTTCATCTTGGTGTGTGATTTGTAGGAAAAATAATCAGACTAGTAATCATCTTTTTCTTCATTGTAATGTAGATTCAAGATTGGGGCTATAGTGATGAAAAGGCCAAAATTCATGGGTCATTTTGGTTTCATTTAAGTCCTTGTTTTAAAGAGTGTGATTGCCTTTGAAAAATGGAAGAAATTAATGCAAGTTTTTTTTTTTTTTTTGTAGTTTCTTAATAAAAGGAAATGTTGACATTTAATGGATGTAATATTTAACGCAGATTTGCGGTTTATCAACTATTGCTCGTGAATATCTTGCTCTGAGATCAGTTGGCTCCCTCCCTTTCAAGGATTTGATATTATCAGCTAGCGAAAAAAGCTCTGGTTCTCAAGACCAGAGTTGGAAAATTCCTGGACTGCTGCATGAATATATCAAAGAAAATCATAATGCCTCTCAACTCGAAGCGATACATGTAGGTTCTTTCTTGAATTATATTTTTATTCAAATTCCAGATTTACATAAATCTTACCGCACTAGCCCATCCTGCTCTGCATCTCTTCGAGATTGCCTTTACTAGACTTTAAAATGCTATTGTTTATTGCAGGAAGGTCTATCGCGTAAAGCCTTTGTCCTGATACAGGTTTGGTTTGTGTTCTTCGTGTTCTTATGTGACCAACTTTATTTTCATCTTATTGTGTCCACTAATGGAATAATTGTCAATTATTTTGTTACCAAATATATTGAATTGAATTGATCTAATCTTAGTTACTTGACATGTGAAAGTGTCTGAGGATGTGCTAGATGAGATGCATTTGTGAATTCTGGGAATCTATTCAACCCTTTAGTTATCAATGATATCTTTTAGTGTGCAGTTACGTGGCAGTTTCTTTTACTTAAATTTGGGTATAATCTGATTACAAATTAAGTTTATTAACTTTGGAAATTGGAAACTGCCTGCATTCCTTTTTTCCAGGGGCCACCAGGTACTGGAAAAACACAGACCATTCTTGGACTTCTTAGTGCTATCTTGCATGCAACTCCAGCTAGAGTGCATTCCAAGTATGATAATATTTGTTCATGTTCTTACCATCTTTGATTGACTGAAATAACTGTTAGTACTTTTATTTTGTGGTGGTCCGGAGAAATGCAGTAGGGGATATGTTGTGCATTTTCCATTGTTTTCCTCCAATGTTAATCTTTGTTTGTTGTTTATTTTTCGTGCAGGGGTGGATTGCGTGAAATAAAGCGGGGACCAGAACTACCGATGCATGAAAAGTAAGTCATAGCTGCCAATTCAAGTGTTCTATTTTCACGATCTTAAGCACTACTTGCACTCGCTCAGGGATTGCTTGAGTGACTTCTATAATTTATTTTTTACAACGCATCTAATAAAACTACTTTAATATAATTAGTACATGGGTTTGTAATGTTTAAATATTTCACAGATATAATCACTGGGGACGGGCATCCCCATGGTTAGTTGGTGCCAATCCTAGAGATAATATAATGCCTATTGATGGTGATGATGGTTTTTTCCCTACCACTGGAAATGAGTTGGTAAGTTAAGAGTTTATATTGAATAGATTAGATGCCAATGAGTCATATGTCCTAACCTAGAGTATTGTACAGAAACCAGAAGTAGTTAATTCTAGTCGCAGATATCGTGTACGAGTGCTGGTATGTGCCCCATCAAACTCTGCGCTTGATGAGATTGTGCTGCGCCTCTTAAACACGGGTACAAGTTTCTCTAGCACGATGATCCGTGCTTTTTGGAAGTTTGGCTGCTTTTCTTCTATAACACCAAGCTGGATGTTCTTTGATCCTTTTGTGGCATTTTCATTTTGATTGCATCATTCTCTGATTATCCTTATGCATTTTTAGGGATTTAAATTTGTAATAAAGATAAATAAATAGTATAGTAAAGTTCAGTGTATATTGGGACCTGTGTATCTGCTTTGGTGGACTGGTGATGCATTTTCCTTGTAAAATTTAGAATGAGAAAATGCATTATTATCTACCTTTTAGTTGTACTAATAAATTTCCATGCATCTAGTATTGGTGATATGCTAATAGCCAAAATAATAATATTTTGCTTAAATGCTTTTCTTTTTTATCCACAGGGATTCGTGATGAAAATATCCGCTCGTATACTCCGAAAATTGTGCGGATTGGTCTTAAAGCACATCATTCTGTCAATTCAGTTGCCATGGATCACCTTGTATGTATCTGGCAGCATTCAAACCATAAGCAGCAATCAAACCATACTGCTTTATCGCTATTGTAATTTGTTGTTAATTTTGTTTGTGCTGACTCGGTGGAACATTCAAACCTTTTGCAGGTGGAACAAAAACGTGATGACTCGGCTGCTGATAAACAGAAGCATGGAGCCACAAGAAAGGATAGAGATAGTATTCGCTCTGCTATTCTGAATGAGGCTGTAATTGTAAGTTATTTTACCCTTATGTTAAAATTCAATCAATATGTCATATTCTCCATCGTTAACTTTTGTTTTATTGGCAGGTCTGCTCCACCCTCAGCTTCAGTGGTTCAGCACTACTCAGTAAATTGAATCATGGTTTTGATGTTGTTATAATAGATGAAGCTGCCCAAGCTGTAAGTGCCAGTAATTTAACCTACTCTTATTGACAATTGATATTTAGTATGAATTATCTGAATCCTGTTGTCTTGGAAATTGAGATGTGTTTGGGTGTTCTTGGATTCCATCAGTTTCGTACAGCATGATGAAGGATCAACTTAATTTGTATAGCCTTACAACTAAATATTCTCTTTGACCTGTGACGTTCGAAATTAATAGAAGAATATATTGTAGAATCACACAGCTCAATTGAATAGTGAATATAGTTATGCAAAACTGTCTGACACACGAGGAAGCTTGTATCTAATGCTTGCCTTCTCAAGTCAGTAAGATGGTAGCATTTAAAAAGTGCCTACAGTGCAGTTTAGAGGTTTAATATATTAAGCACAGCAATTACTGGTACATTTTCTCTACCTACTAACAACATAAACTTTCCCTCAGGTCCTTTTATATATTTTCATGGAGGGCAATGAGGAAAGCATGCATTTATTCTATTTTGTGTTTGGAGTCTCGCATTTATTTAGTTTCTCAGTTGATCACCATCGTGCATTGTCAGGTGGAACCTGCGACTCTTGTTCCCTTGGCAACTGGATGCAAACAAGTATTTCTGGTATATTTATGATGATAATTCTTGTTTATTTCTGGTATATTTATGATGATAATTCTTGTTTTTTATTTCTCAATCATTACCATTATACAATTACTCATCTTGCTGAACATGTATCTGTAGTCAAATATTTCTCCTTCAAAGGTGCATACAATGGCCAATCTGCTGATTGTTGTTCACATTTCTATATCTGTACCACTGCATGTACCGTTGATCTTTATGCTGTAGTTAATCGTATTAATTCTGTGAATTTTTTGCACCATTTAGGTCGGTGATCCTGTTCAACTTCCAGCCACTGTTATTTCTCCTGTTGCTGAGCACTTGGGGTAAAACACTGTTTTGTTTAATGAAATTGCTTTATTGATTTGTGGCTGATTTTAGAACACAATTAGTGTTGCTCTCATGTTTCTTTATTAAAGGTACGGCACAAGTTTGTTCAAAAGACTTCAAAGAGCTGGTTATCCAGTGAAGATGCTGAAGACGCAGTACAGAATGCATCCAGAGGTTAGATTAGAAAATCCATAACCGGTCTTTGTTAAGATTGATTCATAAATAAATTTTACAAAAATCGTTACTGGCCATCTAAGGATTTCAATAAGCATACACCCAATTATAGGTCTAAGCAGATCCTAGGTTAGTGGTTCTGAATAGCATAGACCTTGTAATCTTATCTAATCTAAACTATTCCTTCAGTAGTAACATTATAGCTTCAAGGTTTTGTATGAGCAACTCAAACCCTATACTGCTATTACTTCTCTCTCTCCACCTCCTCGACCCCCCTCTGCCTGGGCGTGTGTTTCCTTTTATTTCATATTCCCACTGTCCTCTTCCATTTACTGAGAGGTACTAAAGAGTTAGCAGCTGATTTTGAATTGGAGCCACTCAAGTCATCTCCTGTTTGGGAGCATATTTTTGTAATAGATGTCTGGTTTTTTTGGTTTGACACATCCCAAACCCTACCAACTCATATCTTGATTGATAATAACTATCCCTGAATAGTTGGTTACTCTTTTGTTTATTTGTCCAAATATATTTATGAATCAGGTAAGAAGCTTTCCTTCAAGGGAGTTCTATGATGAGGCATTGGAAGATGGGTCTGATGTCGAAGATTATACTACTCGTGACTGGCACAAGTACCGCTGCTTTGGACCATTTTCCTTCTTTGATATACACGAAGGAAAAGAGTCCCAGCCTGCTGGAAGTGGATCATGGATAAACATTGATGAGGTTGATTTTGTCCTCCTCCTCTTTCATAAATTGATTAGCATGTATCCGCAGCTGAAATCAAGTTCTCAGCTGGCGATTATATCCCCCTATAGACATCAAGTGAAGCAATTCCAAGAACGATTTAAGGAAACTTTTGGAGTGGAGTCACAAAAAGTAGTGGATATAACTACTGTTGATGGTTGCCAGGTGATGTGGCTATTCTTCTCTTCTTTAAAAACCATCCTTATCTGGTTCCTCTTCCCTCTGTGAAATTTACTTTTTAAATCAACATTTGATTTCTGCACTGAGATGGTCATGTTTAGCCATGTGTATTTCATGCACGTGCACACTGCATGCATGCGTACAGCCACCGAACTATTGGCCCTGTTTCTCACAGCTGAACTTGAGGCTTTTATTTCTCTTTCTAAGTTGTGGACTTTTCTGCCAGTATATATATGGAAATGGTTCAAACTAATCTGTTTTGATTTCTTTTCCTCCTAAAAGGCCGGAATTTCAATTTCTACAGACCCGGCTTTGCTTTATTTTCTGGAATTCTACACTCCTTAATTTTCTGGTATGTTTGTTTGGCTATGCAACTATTGTGTCATTGACTATGAAATTTAACCCAAAAAAGTTCTCCTTTTTTCAGGGTCGGGAGAAGGATGTCGCGATTTTCTCGTGTGTTAGGGCAAGTGATAAGAAAAGCATAGGATTTCTTGCAGATTATCGGCGTATGAACGTTGGGATTACCAGGGCAAAGTCTTCTATACTGGTAGGGCATTATAGTAACTAAAATCAAGTTGTTTTAGGACTTGGCTTTTGACAAATCATGGAGTTGACCCTCTCATATGAGCAAATGTCTGTTTCCTTCTTTAGGTGGTAGGTTGTGCATCAACTTTGAGGGAAGACAAGCATTGGAATAACCTAGTTAAAAGTGCCGAGAAGCGAGATTGTCTATTCAGGGTGAATATTATCTTTACTTTTTCCTGGTATTTTTGTTAAGTCAAATTACACTCGCATAAAAATAAATAATAAATCAACCATTGATACTGAAATCGTCATTGTTGACACTTGTTTCCAAAGAAAACGGGATCTTAATGTGCATCATCTTCCTGAAACGGAAAATTGGCGAGAGATAATAACTCTCACAAATCAGAAGTCTAAAGGGATGAAGTTCCTCTTGCAGGTGTCAAAGCCCTATGCTTCGTTTTTCAGTGATGAAAATTTGGAGTCCGTGAGGAAGAATGCCACGACAGATAATGTCCAAGGGGCAGATGGGCATGTACCCCATGATGATGAAACTATGCATTATGCTAATACAGGAGATGCGGACCAGGGGCAAGCAGATGATATCGACAATGCAGATGGAGATGCAGAGATGTATGATGCTGATGAGTGACTCCTATCATTTAAACGTGACATTACTCTTGTTTTATGTCGTACAGATGCCTGCAAACCTTGACCACTTCGCATCTTCTGTGGTCTGTTAACTAATGGACAAAAATATTTACTTCAATTATGAGAAACGGGGGATCTCTTCAATGCCGTTGTATAGGAATGTAATTACTGAAAATTGAGCACCATTCATTTTTTGGTGAAGTTGGAAATATGATCGGTTGAAATTTTGGAATACCAAATTTTGTTTGTTGTTTTAACCTTATTATGTTTATTTCAATTAGCCTTTTCTAATTGCCTCTTTTGAAAAATGAAAACAAAACTGACCGATGTACAGGAATGTAGTTAATGAAAATTGAGCACCATTCATTTTTTGGTGAAGTTGGAAATATGGTTGATTGAAATTTTGAAATGCCAAATTTATTTGTTGTTTTGATGGCTGCGTCTTGGGCACCGTACCCCCTATTTTTGTCTTTATCGAGGTTGTCGTTGATGAAAAGGAGCAAGATCGTGCAGCTGTTGAGTGGGCACGTAGCCCCAAGAGACAACGGGGGGATGTAGGTCATGACACCGGAACTGTTTGAGTTGCAATAAATTTGTTTTAAGGAACAAGAAAATGTTTATCCATTATAACAATAAACATATTAGTTGAAACAACTATTTTGGCAGCAATTACAAAAGCCAAAAATTTCGATATACTAATACTATTGTAGCTGTAAATAAGAAGTAATAGATTATTAACACTGTAAGGTTAATGGAAGGAAAATCTATCTAAGTCTGAAAGGATACAAACTACATCTGTTCGAATTTATGGTAGCTGAAAAATCTTTCACGATTTGTTCTATTCCTTGATCACAGAAGTGGGTTGAATTAATTTATATATTTGAAACTAGGAGGTTGAATAACGATGGCATGGCCATATGGATTCAATTTCTTGATGGACCAATAACCTTGTTTTGACTGAAATCAATACGTGCAAGTAGTCAATTTGACAGTTGACATAAACTGTGCTTTTGAATTGCAATGGAACATAAATGAACAAACTTTCATCTAGCTTTACAGAGTGTGAACTAAATGGTGTAGCAAATATAAATGAAAGAAGAAGGGGCCCAGGGGGGTGGAGGAGTGAAGAACTTAAATAGAAGGTTTTAATCTGTCGAAATACTACAAGCACATTTGTAATATTCAAAAGATACTGCAACTGCAGTTCTTAGTAGTTGGAGTCAGAAAATTGAGCTTCAATATCATGACATAATAAAATATACAATAAAAATTACACGGACATGATAGTTGTCATACTTCCATAACAACATTACCAAGTCCGTAAAAGCTAGGAATAACAAAACACATAAAAATAGTTTCATATTAGAGAATATCTGACTTTATAGATCATAGATTATGTCTAAATTAGCTAGGAATAACAAAACACATAAAAATAGTTTCATATTAGAGAATATCTGACTTTATAGATCATAGATTATGTCTAAATTAGCTAGGAATAACAAAACACATAAAAATAGTTTCATATTAGAGAATATCTGAATTTACAGAGCATAGATTATGTTTAAATTTCCTGGTTAGTTGAGTTTCTTCGATGATCTTGTTTGAAATCTAATACCATTTGTATCTAAAATGTATCTCACAGTACATATCATCTCAATTAAATTGCCACAAAGTTTCCTGTTTAGCCTGCCACAGTTGTAGCAAACTACCAAAACCCATTTGCACGCAGCCACGCTTTGTTCATCATCTGTCAACTTCGAAACTGCTGCCACTAATCTATCTGGGGCGAACCTAGTCAAGAACTTTGCCTTTGCCACTTCTAACTTCAATATTTGTTCGCATTCAATTTGTATTGACATTTTCTCTCCGGTGGTAAATCCTTAAACGTGGATCCAATTTCCATCTAGTACACAAACATGGCAAATAAACTAACTACATCTCCACTAATTGAAAATACAAATTTATTTGATTTTTATAGTGCAACTTCACATACCTCTTCTGTAATGCAAGTCATTCCATCGCTTGCCTTAACCTCATGCACAGCTTCACCGCTGCAATATCATCATATGACTGCAAAATTATACATCTCTATAATTTTTAATGAACTAAGCTTACAAATATCTTATGAACCCATTATGGCATTCCCTTTTTCTTCTTCCTTCAATGCTTTGATCGTCACCAACCTCTTCAACACCGCCATCAATCTCACACGATTTATGCTTATTACTTCCCACCAACTTAATTTATGAAATCCAGTGATACATTTATTTATTATAATCAAACCAAAAGTTCATAGCAACATACAGTTTACATTACTAGTCCAGCACAAAACAAATACATATAACTAATCCCAAAACAAACAAAAAAATTGGGGAAAAAAATAAACAAATGAGATCTGGAACGAAGGGTAAGCATGTATCATTTTCCTGTTCCAAATTTTAAAAATGTTCATTGTAAAACTTAATAACACCAAGCTAACTGGAACTAATTGTTACGGATTCGAATATCATTTTAATACATGGAATTACTAAGATGAATATTATAAGAAAAAAACTCCTTTACATTATTACATTGTTGAAAAAATATCCATAAATTTATTTTAAAAAATTTGTGCACCCCAATTTTGCTATTA
Source organism: Citrus medica (assembly GCA_002013955.2). Lineage (NCBI taxonomy): Eukaryota > Viridiplantae > Streptophyta > Magnoliopsida > Sapindales > Rutaceae > Citrus > Citrus medica. The sequence continues at coordinate 76,452 of MKYO02025714.1, forward strand.
TCCGTATGAGATCTAGCTTCCCACCAACCATATTATGAACAACAAATGATTCACATCACAAATCTCATATTAAAATTACACTTACCTTAAATTTGGTATACGTAATCCTTTCTGTTTCATTTAATACTGCCATAACAAACTACAAGTCACTGCAATCCACTTCAAAAATTCGACACGACATCGCTGCTTCAATTACAGTTATCTAGAATTAAGAAAATATTCCTGCTTCAAAAATTTTTAATTTGGTAGCTGAAACGGGTTTGGACAATTGTCCACTTCACATCATTGTACACTTTTAAAATCCCAACCGTTGGATTAAAGTCATTATAATCTAACGGCTAGCCTAGATGATGACAAAAGAAGGGGACACCGTGCCCAAGGGGGCACCGTAGCTGTTTTGACCTTATTATGTCAATTAACCTTTTGTAATTGCCTCTTGAAAAAATGAAAACAAAAGTAACACAACAAAAGAAAATATTGGTTCAGCATTACTGCTGGAAAATATGTTCGTTACAAATGCCAACAAACGTGATGGCATCAACGCGTTCAATTTACATTTGACAAAATGTTTTACAATTATTCAACAAAATAGCATGAAAATAAACCGAAAGCAAACGGCAGCGTTTAAGTTCAACACGTGTCCATCTGCAGGTGAATGTGATCAGTTGAGTTACGTGCAAGTGCACAGCAGCCGATCCTCATGATGCTGACGTGGCCTTCCAGATCTCGACCATTTTCATCATCCGACGGCGCAGATTTCTCCACCAACAAAAACCTCACTGATCTTCCGAGATCTATTCAGATCAGTCGTCATCGGCGCCGGCGATGGTGAATCCAGAGTCAAAACATCTTGATTTTCAGCCGGTTCTGCAAGAAAGTAACCGAAAAGACTAGCCGATCCCCGTGACGGAGCAAGAGCTGGAGGCGACACAACAACCGCGCTATCAATCGGAGAGGAGGAAGCCGGAATTGTCTGCGACGGAGAAACAACTGTGTGGTGGTTAACGGGAGAAGAATCTGTACGGTTCTTGCGGTTAGTTGGAGTTCTTGGAGCATTCGCTACTGGAGGAACCGGAACGGTGTCGTTAACATTGGAAGAACTCGTACGGTCCGTGTCTTGCTTAGCCTTCTTGTGCTTAATTGGCTTCCCCGTCAAAACTACATGACCTTCCGGCGATTCCGCCGGGGTATAGCCATGAAGACCTTCAGGTCCTGGTGCCGGAGGAAGAACCGGAAACGAAGCTGGAATTGGCACCTGCGACGGAGAAACAATGGTGGGATTAACCGGAGAAGGATTGGTTTGAATTCTTGGAGCTAACGGCAGCGGAGGAAAGGCGGCGGTATGATTAAGCGGACGAAACCAAACGTTGCCGTTTGAGTGATTATTATTAATCGGAGAGCGAAAAGTGAGAATGCCAGCTAAGCCGTGAACTGCCACGTAACTGCTGTAGTACAAGCCGGGCATGACGACCTGGACGCCGCCGACGAGGAGAGCACCCGAGTCCCCTCGGGTCACGTGCAGGTCACGTGAGGGCAGGAGAGTTGGGAGACGAGAGGAGTTGTTGTTGTTGTTTGAGGGGGAGATCAGTTGGAGGAGCTCGGTCCAAGACAGGCGGAGAGGGAGGACGTGGAGGCGGAGAATGGAGAGGTAAAACGGCGGCGTCTGGGTCATGTCGACGGCGAAGAGAGACGGGTCTGTGGGGGCGAAGAGGGTTAAGGAAGGGAGTGAGAGGAGGTCGAAGAGGAGGTCGGAGGTTGCGATGGCGTTGGCGAAGAGAGTGTGGCCGCCGGCGTGGAGGAGGAGGAGGACTGCGTCGAGGTCGCTGGTGGGGATTCCGGCCGGGGTGGTCGGAAAACAGAGAAGGATTGTGAGAGTGAAGAGGATCGTCGTCATCAGAATCTTGTGGGTTGCCATTTTGTTAGGTATTAAATTGTGATTTGTGAGTGTGTGGGAGAGAGGGAGGATTCTGTTATATCTGTCGTAAGTGAAGCAGAGCAAGTGAGAGAGGGTGGTTAGTTTTGGCGGGCTTTCATTTCAGAAGGTATATTTATCTAATGACGATAGTACCCTTGGTTCTTGGAAGTTATAATTTATATTATAAATCAAGTTTTATCTAACGCAACAAGAAGAAGAGATTGTTTTCACAAGGCAATTAAGAGATAATCGGTTAAAATAAGGAGAGAAAAAGGAAAAAATATATCTTAACCATAAAAAATTCACAAAAATGTCACGTGTCACAATGTATTACAAAGGCCAGCAAAATCTTAGATAAGCACCGAATTTAAATCCATATTAATATGTGCAGCAGAATTAGTGTTGTGTAATATACTTATCAGGAATTGATCATGGCACTCATTATTATCCAAGGCAGCAATACTACGAACCAGCAATGGCCCGCCAATCAGGCACCATCTCAAGATCTGATCATGACCAAAACAGATATCATATTCATATGTATAGTCAACCAAAATTCGAAAAATAAAATAAAATAAAACCTTAGGATATGTTTTTGCATATATAACATCATATACATTGAGGGATCTTCCATCAAATACATCTTCATAACATCTAAAGATCGTTGAAGTTCAAGATCAGCATTCGAATCTATTATTAGTATCCTCAAAAAATTATTATTTTAGAACAAATTAAATTTATGAATGTGTGTATACTTTGAATATTATTGTTGAATAAATTTGGAAACTCAATTTTGTATATCCCTTGATTTGAAGGATGGATAACATCAGGAATAGTGTTACACATCTTAATTTTTTTATTTAAAAAATTATCTCAAAAGATGTATCATTAATTGAATGGTTAATAATATTTATAATATTACTTTATTCCACTCATCTATTGTGTGTTAGTTAAATAAGTAATTTAATTAGCATCTAATGACTCTTTTTTTTTGGTGAAATCTGCATATGTTAGGGCCTACTATGTGTAGATTTTAAAAGCTATTGGATCCAAGGGCTCCAATCGAATTTGTACTTTAAGTTAAAGTGCGGGATGGCTTAATGAAATCTACTCCAATATTATGAGTGAGGGCCGCCATTACAATGTTGCGTTTTTTACACACAGTCGGAGTACTCTTCGTCCGTTTGTTGATCGAATTTTTAATCAATCCAAAAAATCTAGATCATACGGCAAAGATTATGAACAAATAGATTATTAAATTAAAAGGATAGATATATTGGCGTATTTGGTTTAAAGTCCATAATTTCCACAGTTAATTTCCACAGTTCAAGATAATAAAATTTGAGATCTGCTAAATATGAATCAACAATTTCTTGTAATTATTCCATGAAATATATATATATAGGAGATTTTATTTTTATAGTTGGACCTATCAGATTTAATGATTTTTACATTATAACCCATTCAAAAGTGATCGTGTAATTATAAGATTTGAATTCAATGGTGAAGAATTTTCATTGGATTCAGTGCTAAAAAGATCAACACTAAAATCATTTCAGCATTTAATCCAAATAATAGTCATAGACATCTTAAGTTTTCTATTCCAAATTTCATTTATCGTTTATTAAGTAGTTGATTTTTTTTATAAAATTTGAGTGAATTAATTATAATATTTCACCAACTAGTTGATTTATGCCCTATTATTTAGAATAGTTTTCTGCAATAAAAAATTTAAAATAGTGAATTAATTGTAATTCTAACTTGTATATGAATAGTTTCACATCCTTAATTTAACTTATTAGAATAAAAAAACTAACTAGAATCCTAACTTAGAGGTTGTTTGTTAAACATCTGAGGTCTAAGATTTTATTAATTTTAAACATTTTTTTTAAATTTACTTGTTTATTTTTATAATTTACGTCTGATTTCAAACATTTATATTTGAATTTTATATTTGAATTCTATCTAAATACGAAAAAGTTTAAATAAGAAGTAAATATTATATTCTAAAAATTTAAAACTATAAAATTTAATCTTTTTTGTTTTGATTTATAAGGACATGAATGTCAAAAATAATATTTTATTCAAATATTAAAAAAAACATATCATTTAAATTTTTGTATTCATACCTATTAAAAATTTAGATCTATTTAGATATGAGGGGGAAAAACGCTACCTTACTAGGTTTGAAAATTTCCAAACATGACTGACATGATGAATAGGAACTTTATCTTATTTATTTTAAATTATTTCAAGTATAAAAAATTTATTCCGAATTAATCTCTCCTGTTGGGTGATCTTGGATTCTCATACCCTTTTGCAAGAAAATATATATTTAATACTTATACTAAAACCGATTCTTCCATTAATTAAATTTTTTTCTCTTTTTTGGAGTATTGATTTATATTTTTACCTATGTTTTGTTCAGAAGCTTCAACCGAAACCTGGTATCCATACCTCGTCGTGTATTGATCGACCATATTTCTGGCGTTACATTTAGGAAGGAGTACTGCTCAAAATTTCTGCCAAGGGTAATTAATTCATTTTTGTTTCTCTACTTATAATTTTTGTGATTTAATTAAAGTTAAATTTATAGGATTTTATTGATCTTTCAAAACTAGAAGGAAATAATTTCATTTATATGTTCTTGAGAGTCACGTTTTATATCAGTAAATAATTAATCATATATACATTAGGGCTACTAGTTTGCTAACATTGATTAAAGAGATAGTTACACCGATTTCTGTAATTTTCTCACTGAATCCTCGCGCACAGCTTGTTGAATGAAGGTTGATTATTACAATTAAGGGCAAATTTCCTTTAATCTTTACGGTCTGTGTCAATTTCTCTGGTAGCATATGTATTTTTAAAAATTACACAAAAGGTCACTTCCGTTACTTCCATATCTCCATATCTCTTGAATCTAACTTTTCGAGAGTAAAATAATATCTTTGTATGATATGACTTTTTCTGAAAATAAAAAAATGAATGACAGAACTTAAATTCAATGAAGTCTCAGCTAGAATACGCGAAAAGTACAGATAATTAAGTATCCTTTCAGGAAAACTTAAAAACATAAAACCTTCATAGTACAAGGGAATTTCCTCAATTTTTTAAAAAATGTAAGGACTAATTAAATAAATTGACTTAAACTACAGAAATTACAAGAGCATTAACTTCTCCGACAATTAATCCATATCTATCTATATATATAAAGTTATGATTTGAGAAGGTGATGTGGTATCACAATTTCTCATCTTTATATATTTTTTATTATATAATAAATAAAGAAATTTTCTTTTAGATTTGACTTTTCATCTTCTCATAATTAATTTAATTGTTATTACACAATAACAATTATGTAAAGATTTTAATTATGTATATTCTTTGTAATGAATATCTAAGGAGGGTGTTATGAATTTATTAAAATGAATGTAAATGTTCATAACATATATCTCTTAAGTCTCCCCACTATCTCTCATTAGCAACATTTAGCTTCCCTATAACTTCCACTATCTCACAAGGAATTATGATCCATAATTTTTCATTAATTTCAAGGAGTGATTATGTAACTATAAAAAGAGAGCTCATCTTTTTGTTTTGTACACACACAATTGGAATGAATAAAATCATTCTATTATATATTCTCTCATTTTATTCTTTATCTTGCGTTACTTCTTTATTTGTATTGTTGGCTAATAGTTTTTTTTGTTTTTTTATTAGGCTGCCTCATCTTTAAAAAAAATCAATTTATATTTTTTATCAGTTTCATCAAGTGTAAAGTAAGAAAAAAAGATAATACTAATTTTTTTTTTCAAAACCACGTGAAACGCGGTTCTATTTTCTAGTATATGAATAAGTCTTGAGGAGTAGAGAGGAAGATGTTCCCTATTAATTAGAATATAGTAACACAATTTTGATTTGCTCTTGTAATGACAATTCTGTTCATCTATACAAGCTGCCGTTATGAGTGTCTTTATATCTGTCATTCAAATTAAAGGCTGAAGCCACTTCGACCTTGGTCGAAGTGGTGGGCTGCTCAGCGTGAAGGCAGCAGTTCAAGGCCCCACCAAAGCATTGTGGGGGCTAAATGTTCTTAATATTTATAAATCCTTCTCCCTTGCGAAATGCGAGTGGAGTATGAACATCTCTCCTCTGTGAAGGGTTATTTGTCTGGGCATGTACTTCAGAGAATTCAATGTAATAATGTAAGTCTCAATTATATATATTTGATTGTAAATATCAATGTAATATATCTGCTATAATAGCAGTTGTTGAAAATATCTGTGTAATACAATAATCGGATGTGCAATCAGTATTAAAAAAAAAGGTTAAAGGTTCTCTCTCTCTCTCTCTCTCTCTCTCTCTCTCTCTAATGAAATTGGAATCCTCGTGCTAGGCTTATGGAGAGGGACATATATTTTCAAAACACGAAGTTACGGTAAGCGAGATGGGACCTATTAGTCTAGTTTGCACTGGTGATGGAACTGGGATGTTAAGTGTACGGAAACTATTGGCAAAACCAAATGCAGGGATATCATGAAAGTATATTATTTGAAAAATATATAATTGCCACTTGATTTGACGAAAATGGTCAAAATTTTGTACATAATAAGGCTGGTTAACGTAATGTACGCCACTCACAATAACAATTGTGGGTCTCACCACAAAAACCGTTTCTGTGTGTGGAACGTACGTTACGTTAAACATAACGTAGCAGGACCCACATAATAAATTTTTCACAATTTTGGTAATTGCATCATATATTGATTTTTTTAATTTAAATAAAAATTCTTCTCAAGACCCATAATATCTTTTATAATAATATAGGCTCATGATGGTTTTATATGACTAATCTCTTTATATTACATCAATTTGTAGAAAATTATTTGTGGCTCTACTATTATTATAAAGTAAAGATTATGTCTGAAAAATTGGCATCTAAAATAATAAACGGAACATTTTAAAACTTTATAAAATTATTTAACTTTTGTTGTGGCGAAAATGGTAATTAGTAAAAAATCTGGATGGGCCCATACCAAAGCCCAAGATTTGAAAACAAAGGTCTGGCCGGGCTTTGGTCCAAAGCTGAGGCAGCATTTTATGCCGGATATGTTAATTGAAAATTAACACTCGTATTTAGTTTTCGTGTATCCGCGTGTGCTGTTGGTTAAAATGCGCCGTTAATTAATTAATACGCGTATTTAGGATCATTCTCGGATATTTAGATGGCGGTGACAAATTTAGGAAACACAAAACTTTGGATTCCTAAAGCAATTAGGAAACTTTATGTAATCCTAATTACTCACTGATTTCTGGTTTCCTAATCTTAACCGGACACCAAAATAGAAGTAAAGTATATAAACAGAGCCTTTAAATTAAGATACCCATTTTCATATTTGTCCTATCTTCGCAAATATATTTAGTTTCTTCTTCCGGTTTCACACAATAGAATTAGAATCCACCACCATGTATGCTACAATGAATATTAACGGTGTTGTTGCCAACAACAAAAAGTTTTGTTCTTGGACTGGTTCTGATTCACTGCCACTGCGGATGCCGCTACTTTCAGTTTCAGAGGAGCACACAATATGTCAACATGCCACCATTCTCAATGGAATGTGTGTGGTATGTGACAAGCTTATGGACGATTCTTACGGCGTTTGTTTTGATTATATTGAGAAGGGTTTGAGGTACAGCATCGATGAAATTTCTCGCTTGAAGAAAAGAAACACCAAGAATTTGTTGAGGATGAGGAAACTTCACCTTGTTCTTGACTTGGACCACACGTTACTTCACTCTCGATGGATTGGTAAGTTAACATCTGATGAGAAATATTTGGAGAAGGCAGCAGCAGCCGCAGGAGAATTTTCTTCTGATAAGATTTCGAGAGGGAATGATCTGTTCAAAATCAAAATTGGTGATAATGTTCTATTGGTGAAGTTGAGGCCTTTTGTTAGATCTTTTCTTGAAGAAGCAAGCAGACTGTTTGAAATTAGTGTTTGCACAATGGGTAACAGAGAGTATGCCGCCAGGGCCGTGAAGTTACTTGATCCGGATTGCAAGTATTTTAATTCAAGAATCATTACACGTGAAGATTTCAAACAAAAGGAGAGGAAGTGCCTGGACTTGGTGTTGGGACAAGAGAGTAGCATCGTCATCGTTGATGATACCGAGAGTGTTTGGGGTGGGCGTGTGGAGAACCTGATTACCGTGGGAAGTTATGACTTCTTTAAAGGTAAAAAAAAGAACGATTGCAAGTCTTACTCTGAACAGATGAGCGATGAAAGCGAGAGTGATGGCGCTTTGGCTAACATTCTCAGAGCTCTGAAAGCGGTTCATGCGTTGTATTTTGACAATCCGGGTAATCATGCTGCAGGCAGAGACGTTAGATCTTGCTTGGCGAAAATTCGGAGCAGGATTCTGATGGGGTGTACTATACTGTTCGGCGATGATGATTTTGGGGAGTTACCGTTAATATGGTCAAGAGCAGAAGAGATGGGAGCTATTTGCACATTAGTAACTGACGCCTCGGTTACACATGTGGTTTCATCAAATACACAATCTGAGACTTTTGAATGGGCAGAGCAGAAGAACAAGTGTTTGGTGCATCCGCAGTGGATCAATGATGCTTATTTTCTCTGGTGTAGGCAGCCCGACGATGTATCATTCTTTTAAATGTACCCATTTCTGTACTAATTCAAGTGTTGCAGTAAATGCACTGATTTTTTACCACTTAAGGATTCTTTTTCCCAATTTCATGGATAATGATTCAATCAAGCACCAGCTGTTTTGATTCTAATTCTCAGTTCCGCTGCTGTATCACAAGGCTTAAATTCGGATGATTAATAATGAAAGAGTTTAAAGTGCCGAAAATTGATTATTTCAGCATTAAGTTTTACAAGTAGTAGCTTTGCCTATTGTGCAAGAACGTGTAGGAGTAATACAGGCAGCTGTTATAATTTGATCCAACGGCCACAGATCTAATCTACATACGACTCATCTTGTGCATTTAAAGCATGCTCCGGGACTTTCATCAAACTTCTTGCTGTTTTCATCTAACATTTTGCCAGCTTGCGAAAAACATTGGCGTCCCCAAGTGAAATAGTTTCCAATCTTATTGCTTGCTAATTGGGTTAGCTTAAAATCAGCTTCCTAATCAATCCAATGCAATCGCAAATCCGAACAAAACAAGTGTTATTTAAATTGATCAGTTAAAAATTGGTCTCTCATTCTTTGAAATTAAGATTAGGATTTTTCAATAGAATAGACTTTGGTGTTTTTATGCAAATTTCTTCAGAGATTTAATTTCCTGATAAGAGCATGTATTGAAGGGTTAATTTTTCTTCAGTTAGTAATGATTTATTTTTACAAAATGAACTGGAAAAACATTGATGAAGCGAGTCAATCCTAGGTCTGTTTAATCCAAAACAGGAACAACTAGCTCTATTTTTCATGTAGTTGGAAACTTTAATTTCAGGGCACGAACAGCCAAATAACTAAAATATTAAACAATTTTTTATGCATTGCCTATAATGTACCAATTTATCGAAATTTATTTCACTTGAAGAAAATTGATTAAGTGTTGTTCAGTTGCAAAACAAGAAGTGATAACAGCAAAACAGGAACGGGAACAGAAAATGAGCTTCCTCACGTCAAGAAATAAGAAAATTGGGCATCCAAGTTGGGTGAAAGGAAAAAAATCCCGTGATTAACTTAGAGCGTGCACGGAAGTGATAAAGAACTGACCTGAGTTCTTCTTTGGCCATCAATAGTTGTACTGAAGAAGAAGGGAATTGCATTTTCATAATACAGAACAAATTAGATCTTAAATCAGTATGATTTACGAAATAAATATGATTGGAAAAAAATGTGATGACGATATAAAGTTGGAATTTTAAGTCAATAGGCATGCAATTTCTTGCACTATTGCAGGGGCGCATCTTAATGGAGACTAAAGCGGGCTATGATCCCTGTAAAAATTTTAATTTTTTTAATATATATGATATCCCCTAAATTATAATAGAAATTAAAAAATATCTCTAAACAATACATACATTATTCATATATACATTATTCACTATGGCCTCAATAACCAAAGTTTTCAGTTTTCGTCCATGCACTATTGTACTTGATATATTCAGAACTTATCAATAAAATAGGGGTTTTAACATTTAAGCACAAATCTTGAAAAGAACTTATAAATTCTAGACAGAGGAAAGAAAGGAAGAAAGGTGTCTTATTGGTCATTTGAGCACACTATTTGTTTTCGAAATAAACTGGTTGCCTAAGCTTATATATCTTTCTTTTGTGTGTGTGTGTGTATAGATATCATATGCAACCTATTAGATCTTAGATACTGTTGCTACGCCTTTCCCTAGATAGCTTAAACGTTTATCTAGCTATAGTAGTTCTTAAAATGGCATCAAAGTCAAGTTGTGTAGTCCATATATCTTATATGTAAGTATAGGTGAGTAGAAATTTAAATAACCCTGTTAGACGCTGAATTAAGCACAAGCTCAAGCTTTTGGATTCTGTGATTACTTGAAATAACTCATATTCATTGGCACTCTTTGTGGTGAAAAAAAGTGAAACCTACAAGGAAAAATCCTTAATATAAGATATAAGATTCCATAAAAAGAATGCAAAATTTTATAGTTGATACGTCTTATTGTATGAGTTCGTGAAATATCAAAACCCTCTTATCAAAACTATCAAAACCTGAATCACATAGGTGAAAACATATCCAATGCCTTCTTACCTTGACCATCCATTCCATAACCCAATATCATAAAATCCATGATACCACATGATCTTTTTATTTCGTGAACTGTCGTACATATCAATCAAGGCATTCATAACTCACACACATTGAATCATACCCCATTTTCACTACAATTCCATGAACCATCTCCCATTGTTGAAATATCCAGCCACTTTAAAGGACGGACAAAACCTATTCATTAGAGTACATACTTCAGTTAAAAGAATTTTATAATACATCAGAGATAATACAATAAATTAATGCATGTATGATATTTATAATTGAATATAATATAATCACACCTTGTATGAAATTTTATCAAATAAACGCACACATGTCATAACATCATTAACTTAGTACATAAATAACATAGTGCCTTTAATAATAATAAATTAATGCATGTATGATATTTATAATTGAATATAATATAATCACACCTTGTATGAAATTTTATCAAATAAACGCACATATGTCATAACATCATTAACTTAGTACATAAATAACATAGTGCCTTTAATATATTTTAAAATTTCTTTGTACACTCATTCTTCTAAAATACCCACACTCAGTAACCATCATATTCCAATAAAGAACAACATCTATCGGCCACATATTGCAGAGAGGCAACACAGATGGCGAGATTAAAGGAATAGTTAAAAATTTGGTTTGTGGATGAAGTGGAGAAATTGAAACATTGCATAATTGATGACTTTTTTTTTTTTTTTTCATTTAACAGGGCTTATTGATGTGAGTTGCTTTATGTTCTCAAATGTCACCTGACTCCTCTGTAGCGAGTATAACTATAACACTTGAGTTTTTCTTCTAAATATGTTACGATCAAATGGTTGCTTCAGGCTACTTTGGCAAAAACTTCTTAGATGAAAATACACCATACGAGAATGCCTGGTTGCTTGTAGATGCCATAATCAAATAAAGTCAATAAATAAGATAGCCAATTCGCAAACTTTACTTGTCCACCAAATATAGTCACTATCAAATTTCAATACAATCAACCGTCAAATTCACCGAAACAGGAGATATCATGGCCTTTATTTTAGAAAAGAAATGAGATAATCGCAAGAGAAATTTTTTAAAAAAAATTCACAGCTCAATTTACGCCAATAAGAAGAAAATTACTAGAGGTTGGCAGCTTCAAGTCCAAATCAATTTGATCGAATAGCAAGTCGATTCGGACTAGTGAAAATTTCATTTGACCTAATACGAACTAGGGGTCGGCGATTCGGTTTCCGAACCCATTCGGATTCGTTTTAGCTGTAAAATTAACTAAAAACCGAACTTATTGCAATTTATCATTTCATGATAAAACGATAAATATTGACTAATTTCAAAATAATTTTTATTACTTTCTTTACAGTTATTTGATATTTTATGAACTTCTTGAATCATTGTTAGTGTTTCACGTTTTATAAAAGTTTCTGAGGTAAAGAAGAAAAAAAGTGAAAAAGCTGCAAATTAGTGTGAAGAATTGGAAAAGCCCAAATAGTAAGATTTCGGATTCATGGATTTTGATTGCTTCTTGAATAAATTTATGGGCTTTATTCACATCATTGAGCTATGTCAAACTTGTACTAAAGTTAAGGATCATATTTGACCCATAATATTGAGTCTTGAATGGCTGGTCGAATTTATTATTTGGACCCACATGGAAAATGTATTTTAGAACTATTTTAACACATAAGCCTACTTTTTAGGGCCCAAGTCCTATTTTTATTAGGAAAAGGTGAGCTAACACAAATTTTAGAAGTCCTATGAGTATTAGAACTAAAGATCTATAAATACTCGTTAAAAGAAAGTCTTGGCATAGAAAAAAAAGTGAAGTATCAATTTAGAAGAGAGAACTAGACGAATTAGAGAGAAGAGATGGATGTCATAACTTTAATTCAATCAATAAGTCTTTCTTTCTCTGATCTTTTGTTAGTTTTCTTTAATGGAATTAATATTGAATAATTTAGACATGTGTGAGTGATCTTTTTAACAATTAAGGTTGATTTCAAAACCTTAGACATGGATTTTTATTGATAAAGTTTCAGATTCATAATTTCTTTATTTTTCTCTAGAAAATTTTATATTTCATTAATTTTAGTGTTCAATAATTGCTATCCTACTTGTTTAGGTGGCCAACTAGATAATTTTATGGTGATTTGATTGCTCGTTTAGGGTTTTGATCCATAATTGTCAAGAACTATACCTAAGTGGCAGATTATGAACAAATTTATGAGCTTTTGTCCGATTGCACGTGGGTTCAAGATAAATACACTAAGCTATTTGTTTCACAATTCAGCCTATATATATTTTTTTTGACGCTTTCATTAAATTATATTTGGAGAACTTATTCTAGGTTATTTCATGGAAAGAGATTGTTAAAGAGCATGTTTTACTAGACAGCTAAATAAAGAAAGATCAAGATATTGAGCTTGTAATTATATTAGGATTGCTTTTCTCAAAAGAAAATTAATGATGATTCAAATAACTGACTAAAATCCAATGATTAGTAGTGGAAAATGATTCTTTGAACCATATTTCACATCATATATTGCAAATCAAGTCCAAATCTCCTCTCCACAAAATGATTGACTAAAATCCAATGATTAGTAGTGGAAAATGATTCTTTGAACCATATTTCACATCATATATAAATCTCTTTAAAATTGTTATCTAAAATTTTCAGATTTTCACATCATATATTGCAAATCAAGTCCAAATCTCCTCTCCACAAAATGCTATGTATATGTTCATTAATATGTCCTAAGTAGATTTGGAAATTTTGAGTTAATTTCGTTAAGTTTAGATATGATTTTTATTTTAATTTTTATTGCAAGTAAGTTTATGTGTTTTGATTAACAACTTGTTAATTGGTAATAACCTTCTATGAGAATGATCATTGCGTGCTTTTATACTCAATAATTTAATATTTAAGGTAAAGATTAAAGTGATATGCTTTCAAGCATCATTATTTTGACATTAAAATTTGGTCTAGTGATTATAATTGAATTTATAGAACGGAAAAGTTACAAATTTGTCATTATTGTATAAATTCGTAAGTGTAATAGTAAGCACAAATAATATGATGTAGAGTAGAATATCGTCCCATAAACATTGTATATTCTATTAGCTATTGAAATTATTTTAACCCTAATTTATTTGAATAACCAAATAAGTGAATTTAGATTAAAAACTAAATAAAATAACTAAGAATTAAATAAAGATGCAAGTAATAACAAAAATCAGCAAGAGATTTAGACATTAGGACTTTCAATTTCACCATAAACAATCCAATTTGGTCCTCCATCTATGTTATTAAAATTATGACCTATGTTGATAGTGAATTTCCCTAACCTGTTTAATAATCTCTCTCAAGTAATATCAAATACATCCTCATATATTAACTCACTATATCTCTATGTAAATTTAAATATATGCAAAATTTTGTTAAGCTTTATGGAACTTGTTAGATAAAGTTGCACGAATTATGTTGGCATATCTCAATCTTTCGTTCAATACATAACATCTATTATGTAGAGTAAAAACACATAAATCTCCTATTGGTCTTATTATGTATCCTCAAATCATTTAAATATTAGCTAGATATGTAAAAGCATTAAACATAATAATGAACACTTAATCATGGAATAATAAACTAAAAATAACATAGATTTATGGAAATAAATCCTCATAGTTAGGCTACATATAGTCCTAGCAAAATAAATTATTTCATGAGAATATAAAGAGAATTTATAAATTTAATTGAGAACATTCGAGTAAGATAATTGACAAAGGAAAAGAAAAAGGTAAGAGCTAGAAAAAAAATTTTGGGTGGGCTAAATTTTTTTTTCCAAATCCAAATGATATCTCAACTGAAAATATAAATCTTAATGAAAAATTCATTAGTATATAAGAAAATACATCAAATTCAAGAAGCAATTCAATTACAATTAAGTACTATTTTAGTTGCGCCTACCGATACTTTCGATAATTAAATTCATCTATTATCAAATCTAAATCGATAGTGTCTACAAATCCTCTTATAATGTAGATAACCATACAATCTGATAAAAACTATTTCTCCATCTTATTTCGAAGTGGTGTCTTGATAAGCTTCATATCTGAAAATGCTCGTTCAGTCGTTGTAGTTGAAACAGGAAGAGTTAGCTAAACGAATCAATATGTTTATCAAAAAGTAAATTTAAGACTTTCTTGTCTTAATTAATTTTCGACATAATTCAGAATGTGAAGAAATACAATGAAACTCAACAAGACGAAGCACATCAATTTAAAAACATTTTAATTGTCTTCTCAAAGCAAGTATCTCAAATTAAGTAAAATCTCGAGAATAAAACCTCTCTGCAAGATTACAAATATTATCAACATTAAATCATTTGAAAGAATCAACATGATTCAAAACAGAGCTCAGAGTAAGAAGTTCCATTATTTGATCTGTAAATATATTATTTAACTCTATCAACTGAAAATCTATTACAGCATTAAACAAATCAATTTGATAATAATGCTCCACTGTAACATAATCTTTATGCTGACAAGAACGCATCGTACCTTTCATATGGCGATCATTCATTCCAGGCACATCAATATGATGACTTTCACATAATGATACCAAACTCTTAATAAAAGCATCTCAACCATTCTCCCTTAAGTTTTGAAGAAGTGATTTTGTAGTTGATATTAAATGTATAGCATTTAAAAAGTCTTGAGATTTCATTTGTAATGCTTGACAAAGTAAATCACTTATCCCTAAAACCTTATTCATCAAATGCAAGATGAAAACAAATTTAAAGGTTGACATTACATCAAACACACCTTTAGCTTCCCCTCGTATGTCATTATTCGATCCATTGCAAATCAACTTTTCAAGATACTCATAAACAACACCAAACATACTTATTAACCCACTGAGCGAAGCTCCAACGAGTTGCTCCAAGTCGTTGTAATGAGCAAATTTGATTAGCTCCTGTACTAGTTTCAAGGTCCCCAGAGGCTGTCAGATCAATAATTTCAACCTCCCTAATAGATTTCAACTTAGAATGATGCTTAGGAGAGGAACCGAAAACATTGACAATAGAATTCAAAGTTGAAAAAAAAAATCCATATATCAGGCACATCTTTGGAAACTTTCACTAATGTAAGATACAGCCGATGAGTAAAACAATGTACGTAATATGCATATGGATAGTCTTCTCAAAATAATGCTTGCAATGCATTATATGCACCTCGTATATTACTAGCACCATCATATCCTTGTCATTGTAAATCTTCAACCAAAAGATTATAATGAATAAGGACATTACATATTTCTTTTTTAAGAGTGGATGCACTAGTTTCTTTCACATTCACAACTTCAAAAAACCATTCACGAACAAATCCATCACAATCAATATATCTCAAAATAATAATCATTTGCTATTTTTTAGATTCATCTTGTGCTTTATCAATAAGAATACAAAATTTTGCATCTCCAATTTCTTCACGAATCTTTTGCCGCACTCTATTGCCAATGATATTCAAAAGCTCTTTTTGAATATCAAATGAAGTATATTTTGCATTGCTTGGAGCATTTTTCAAGACAACTTCAGCAATATCTTAATTCATCCTTGCTGAATACTTTATTATTTCAATAAAATTTCTAGGATTAGAGAATTTAAGGGACTCATCATGGCCTCTAAAAGCACATACTTGCTTTGCAAGCCATTTAACAGCTTTTATTGAGGTCTGAAGCTACAATCTATTCTGTAAAATATGTTGTGATGATTGTGCATTCATGACTCTATCTATATGTTGAGATGGATTCTTTAAACCACCCCACTTTAGCATAGCCTTAGTATGATGTGAATTAAGCCCCTCTTCATGATGCAAAAAAGAACATCTCTCTCCATTATTAATTCTCTTCCAACTCCTAAACCCTTCAATTGTAAACTTAGGATATTTTGCTTTTTTTCATAAAAAAGAAAACATGCAAAACAATATGCAACATCAATTTCTTTAGAATACTCAAGCCAAGGAAATTGTGCATATCTAGTATATTGAAATTGACGAAATTGTTGACCATCAAATGAAGGTTGAAACTCTTCTAACTTTGGTTGATATAGACCCATGCTGATATACATTCTCCTAATGTCATCTTGTTAATTAACAGGATATGTCAATATTGGTTTACGTAACTTCGAATCATGTTTTAATGAGCCAAAATTTTCACTTTGAGCTTCAACTCTTCGAGACTTAGATGTGGGTTGCTCATCTAATTTAGGATCATCAACGTCACATGGAACCTCACTTGACGACTGACCACCATTTTTTTCTTTAAAATGCAAAAAGAGTTTTTATAGGCTTTAATGATTGATTGTTTGACATTAATTAACGCCTGAAAAATAAAGAAGTAAAAATATAAAAGTAATTAAAAAAGTCAATGACAAGTTTAATTAACAAATTAATAAAAGCATAGAACCGTTAGTTCATTATAATAACACATTGACACTATTCAAAAGCCAAAAAATAAGTTTAATTGACAAATTAACATTATATTTGGATTGAATTTATGGTCTCGAATTGACCTAACAATAATTTAATCTTATACAACCAGTTTTTCTAATCAAGTATAGTTGCGAACCCTATATAGTTCTTCTAATTGAGATAATTTAGCTTTTATTACCTCAGTTTATAAATATATTGTAAGTGATTAAACAAAAAATAAATTTTCTTAACCAAGAAGAAGACGAAGAATTGAAGAAGCCAAGAAAAAAAAAGAACGAAGAAGCCAAGAGAAGAGAGAGTGCACGTTTTGGAATCTAGAACCTTGAAAAAGGGAATCACTTTTTTTTTTAATTTTTTCATATGAACTAGCCCTTTTTATTCAAACGAAATCCCCTTTTTCTTAGTTTATTTATACGAATGGGCCGAATGACAAAGTTGTAAATAATGGAGTGGTTGCAGCTGTAAATAAAAGTACAAATAATGATAGTTTTGTAAACTAGGCCAATTGTATTTTTGTAATTTTTTTAAAATTTTGGACGGGCTGTAGCCCACCCCAGCCCACATATAGCCTCACCTCCGATTTGACCTAACAATAATTTAATCTTATGCAATCAGTTTTTCTAATCAAGTATAGCTGCGACCCCTATATAGTTCTTATAATAGAGATAATCTAGTTTTTACTACCTCATAGTTTATAAATATGTTGTAAGTGAATAAAAATAAATAAATTTTCTTACTAAGAAAAAGATGAAGAATTGAAGAAGCCAAGAAAAAAAGAACGAAGAAGCCAAGAGAAGAGGTGCATGTTCTGGAATCTAGAACCTTGAAAAAGAGAATCCTTTTTTTTAATTTATTCATATGAATGGACCCTTTTATTTAATAAACAGAATCCCTTTTTTCTTAGTTTATTTATACGAATAGGACGAATGGCAAAGTTGTAAATAATGTAGTAGTTACAGCTGTAAATAAAAATACAAATAATGATAGTTTTGTAAACTAAGTCAATGGTATTTTTGTAAATTTTTTTAAATTTTGGACGGGCTATAGCCAACCCCAACCCACACATAGCCTCGCCCCCGGAATTAACCTCAGTGTCTTCCTCCAAATTGGTCCAGCTGCTCTCGACTTTTTCTTCTAATTAGTGCGGCTGTTGCTTATCTTTTTTTCTCTTCTTATTCAATTCTGTGGCTTCTCCTCTTGGCTTATGCTCGTGCCCTCTTATAATGCTTCAATTGTGGCCTTTATATAGTAACTAACTGCTTATCTTTTTTTCTCTTCTTATTCAATTCTGTGGCTTCTCCTCTTGGCTTCTGCTCGTGCCCTCTTATAATGCTTCAATTGTGGCCTTTATATAGTAACTAGAAAATATAACCGTGTTTCACGCTGCTTTGAAAAAAGAATTTAGTATTATCTTTTTTTCTTACTTTACACTTGATGAAACTGATAAAAAATATGAATTAATTTTTTTTAAGATGAGGCAGCCTTATAAAAACTAAAAAAAGCTATTAGCCAACAATACAAATAAAGAAACAACGCAAGATAAAGAACAAAATGAGAGAATATATTATAGAGTGATTTTATTCATTCCAATTGTGTGTGTACAAAACAAAAAGATGAGCTCTCCTTTTATAGTTACATGATCACTCCATGAAATTAATGAAAAATTATGGATCATAATTCCTTGTAAGATAGTGGGAGTTATAGGGAAGCTAAAGGTTGCTAATGGAAGATGGTGGGGAGACTAAGAGATATATGTTATGAACATTAAATTTATTTTAATAAATTCATAACACACCCCCTTGGATGTTCATTACAAAGAATATGCCTCATTAAAATCTTTACATAATTGTTATTGTATAATAACAATCAAATTAATTATGAGAAGATGAAAAGCCAAATCTAAAAAAAAATTTCTCTATTTATTAGATAATAAAGAATATACAAAGATGAGAAATTGTGATGCCACATCACCTCCTCAAGTCCCAGACTGCTAGCTTTATATATATACTAGGGAATAGAACCGCACTTCGTGCTGCTTTAAAAAAAATAGTATTATTTTTGTATTACTTTACACTTGATAAAACTGATAAAAAATATGAATTGATTTTTTTTAAAGATGACGCAACCTTATAAAACTAATGTTATTTTTGAAAGTTAATTATTTTTTTGTTGACTTTAAAAATATATATTAATATATATAGTTAAGTGTACAAAACATTTTCGTTAATAAAAATTATGTTCACACTAATCAACTCTCCATTCTTCTTGGTATTAACAGACTCCCACATTTTACAAAGCCTAACCCTTATCATCCAACTATCTTTATCATTGTTTAACTCATAAAGAAAAGAATATTTCATGAAGTACACAATAAAAAAATTTAAATAAGTCAAAAAATAAAAACACAAGAACATTTCTGAAGAAGATGTTGGTTAAATAATTAAAAAAACCCAAATATAACAAATCTTAAATACTTAAATATTATATAGTTTGAAGAAGCTAAAAGACACTAAATAAAAGGTTGCATAATTAAATATGAAATTATGACATTAAAATTAGGTTCTAGTGGTATTGGTGAGGGAAGATGAAAAAACATTCATTCCTATATTAATTAGTTGATGTATTTTAAACCACTAAAGTTTAGTTGTTGGCTTAATAAAATAAATGAATGTTTCAAAACTATAATTAATTTATTATTAATGGTTACATATTGTTGAATTTAAATAGAAAGAAGAAGAGACATGTAATCTTTTATAATCTACTAATTATTTTCTATTTTTAATATTTTGTAATGTAATTATTTTTTAATCTCAACTAATATATTAGATTATAGAGAATATAAAAAGATGAGAAATAATAATGCCACAAATCTTAACTACTTAATATTTATAGAGTTTGAAGAAGTCAAAAGGCACTAAACAAAAGGTTGCATAATTAAATATGAGATTATAACATTAAAATTAGACCCTAATGGCATTATTGAGGGAAGATGAAGGAAAATTCCTTCCTATATTAATTAATTGATATATTTAAGCCACTAAAGTTTAATTGTTGGCATAATAAAATAAATTAATGTTTGAAGACTTATAATTAATTATTATTAATGGTTACATATTATTGAATTTAAATAGAAAGAGGAAGAGACATATAATCTTTTATAATCTAATAATTATTTTTTATTTTTAATATTTTGTAATGTAATTATTTTTTTATCATCAACCAATTTATTAGATAATAGATAATATAAGAAGATGAGAAATAGTGATGCCACACCACCTCCTTTAGTCCCAACTTTATATATATATATATATAAAAGAACCTCTCTTCCTATGTTAATTGATTCATGTATTTTATGCCACTAAAATTTAATTGCTAGCATAATAAAATAAATAAATGTTTCAAAAGACTTATAATTAATTATTATTAATGATTACATATTGTTGAATTTAAATAGAAAGAGGAAAAAACATGTAATCTTTTATAATCTAATAATTATTTTTTATTTTTAATATTTTGTAATGTAATTATTTTTTTAATATCAACCAATTTATTAGATAATAGATAATATAAGAAGATGAGAAATAGTGATGCCACACCACCTCCTTTAGTCCCAACTTTATATATATATATATATGAAAGAACCTCTCTTCCTATGTTAATTAATTCATGTATTTTATGCCACTAAAGTTTAATTGCTAGCATAATAAAATAAATAAATGTTTCAAAAGACTTATAATTAATTATTATTAATGATTACATATTGTTGAATTTAAATAGAAAGAGAAAAAAAGTACAAAGAATATCCACCAATATTTTAGATATTTTAGATAATAGAAAATATAAAAAGATGAGGAATGATATATATTAATAAAGTTACTATTTATTAAATGAGTTAAATACAATCAAATTAATTATGAGAAGATGAAAAGCTAAATCTAAAAAAAAATATCTCTATTTATTAGATAATAGAGAATATACAAAGAAGCAAAATGGTGATGCCACATCACCTCCTCAAGTTCTAGCTTTATATATATATATATATATTTACTAAGTAGTTACGGATACCCTAATCCGTAACTGGCTCTGTTCTAAAGGATTCTTAGCCACATCCATCAAAGTCAAAAAAGCCCAAGATACTTTCCTTATTCAAAAATCCAAAAGTCAACCATAGGATAAAGAGTCAAACCATATTAATATTAGAAAGAAAACCCCTGAGTGGAACCTTTCCGATAGCAATAGAACCATAGAATCTGAACATCTCCCTCTTAGAAGTTTAACTATTGATCATGGTGAACCTCCTATTGAGATTAGAGTTTCACCTTACAAAATTCCAAAACCAAATGATTCTGATGCGAATTTAAGTAGTATTATTCAACAGAATAATTTCTGTAATACTAACTTAAATACCATTGGAAAACAATTGACTAAGATAGAGAATCAAATCCAAAAGTTAACCATAGGTATTCCTACTAATACATCAAAATCAGATTCTGACAAAAAGTTAAAAGAACCTATTTTCAAACCTTTCCAGGTTTGGAAAACTAGTCAAAAGCTTGTTCAAGAGTCAAAATCAGATTCTGCTAAAGCCATTAGAGAACAACTAGATAGGATAGAAGCTGCTTCTTCCTCATCTAGTAAAGTTCAGATAGCCCCAGATACTCTTCAATCTAGTAAGATTGGAGTATTAGAACATGACCAAATGTCTATAACCTCTTCTGACCTAGAAGCCTTTAAAGAAGAACCTATTCCTAAAGCCAACAAAATCCATTGGGAATTAGCACTCCCAACTGTAAAGTCTCCACCTGATTTGACCATAGACAACAGGCCTAGTGCATTAAATCAATCCCGATATAATGCATCCTCTGTCTATGAGTGGAATATAGATGGAATGTCTGAGTACAATATCCTAGGTGTATTGCAGCAAATGACTATGGCAGCCAATGCCTATAAAACCCAGTCGGGAACTTCTGACAAAGCCATTGCAGAAATCCTTATTGCTGGTTTTACTGGTCAGCTTACAGGATGGTGGGATCATCTTCTCACCAAATTGCAGCAATTAGACATCCTTACCTCCATACAGGTAGATGAGAATGGTGCTCTCATTCTTGACGAGTTAAATAATCCAATACAGGATGCTGTAGCCACCCTGATTTTGACTATTTCCCTCCACTTCATAGGTGACCCGTCTCACCTTAGAGATAAAAACGCCGAGTTACTACACAATCTTAGGTGTAGAAAACTTAGTGAGTTCCAAAGCTATAAAACCACCTTCTTTACCAGACTTTTCCTTAGGGATGACGCTAGTCATACAACTTGGAATGAGAAATTCCCTGCAGGTTTGCCTACCCTACTAGGAGAGAATGTTAGAAATTCCATTAAAACCCTTTATGATAATCGTATTCCTTATGATGAGCTCACCTATGGTGAACTTGTCAGCTTTGTCAATAAGGAAGGCTTAAAGATCTGTCAAGACTTGAAATTACAAAAACGTCTTAAGTAGGAACTTAAGAAGTCTAAGCAAGAATTAGGCAGCTTCTGTAAACAGTTCAATTATGATCTCTTTAAGACTTCTACTTCTAAAGATTGTGATGGTAAGTGTTCTACAAAACCTTACAAGAAACATCACAAATCTAAATTCCATAGAAAACCCTTTCAAAATTTTAGAGAACCACATTATAAGAAACCCTCGAGGCCTTATAATAAACCCAAGTTCTCTAAAGAGTTTAAAGCTAAACTAGAATTTAGAGCCAAACCAAAAACCCCATTCAATTATAAAGAAGCCATATGCCATAAGTGTGGTATTAAAGGCCATACTGTAAAGTATTGCAGGATGAATAGGAGGCTTCATGAGTTTGACCTCGATGAGGAAACCCTTTCCAAAATTACCTCTTTGCTTATAGAGTCTTCTGACTCTGAGTCTTCCATGACGGGAGATAGTGAACCATTACAGATTGATGAGTTAAATGACTCAGACACATCTGTTTCTTTGACTGACTCCGATACTTCAGATTCTTATTTAAAGAAGATCAATGTTTTGACTAAAGACCAAGAGATTTTTCTTGAACTTGTTAAGCATATTTCTGATCCGAATCTTCAAAAGGAATATCTTGATAAGCTTTTAAAGACCCTCGATTCTAATAAAGCAGAAACTTCTAAAGTTCCAATTGTTAAAAAGACTTCTTATGATCTTACTGATATTTTGGATAAAAAGAAAACAAAGAAAGTTGTTCCTAATATCCAAGATCTTCAAAATGAAATCAAAGAAATTAAACTTGAAATCAAGGATTTGAAAGAAAAACAAAAACATGATTCTGATACTATTCAACTCCTTTTGCAAAAACAATTAAATGATGATTCTGATAAGGAAGTTGAAACTGATGGTGATAATGGGCAAAATCTTGAAAATATTGAATCCGTGCCCAATGATTTTTTATTTGTTTTAAAACAAATCACCACCAGGAAGTATTTAATCAAAATCACTTTAATTTTTTCTAAAGATTTTGAAATTGACACCATTGCCCTTTTTGACACTGGTGCCGATTTAAATTGTATTAAAGAAGACATTGTTCCTAAAAAATTCCATGAGAAGACTAATGAAAGACTTTCTGCCGCCAATAATTCAAAACTTAAAATCAAATCAAAAGTTGATGCTTCTGTTCACAACAGTGGTTTTGAATTCAGGACTTCTTTTCTTCTCACTAATGACATACACCATACTGTCATTTTGGGAACCCCGTTTATAAATCTGATTACTCCGTATACTGTCAATTATGATAGTATATCTTTCAAAGCAAAATCCAAAAGACTTGTTTTCCCTTTTATTGAAAAACCGAAAACAAGAAACCTTAACATTGTCAAAGCTTGTTCTGTTTATCAGAATCAAATCAATGCCATGCTTAAGTCCAAACAAACTGATTTGTTTTGTTTAAAAAAGGATTTAAGTCTCCAAAGAATTGAAAAACAATTACAAAATGAATTTATTCAAAGAAAGATTTCTGATTTTAAAACCCTCATAGAAAAAGAAATATGTGCAGATTTACCATCCGCGTTTTGGGAAAGAAAACAGCATTTGGTTGATTTGCCTTATGAAAGCTCTTTTGATAAAAAACAAATATCCATTAAAGCCCGTCCAATTCAAATGAATATGGATTTAGAACAACACTGTAAAGATGAAATAAAGGATTTAGAGTCTAAAGGACTCATTGTAAAATCTAGATCCCCTTGGTCTTCTGCCGCTTTTTATGTCAATAAAAATTCTGAAATTGAAAGGGGAACACCGAGACTTGTAATAAACTACAAGCCTTTAAATAAAGCTTTAAAATGGATTAGGTATCCAATACCTAATAAAAAGGATTTGCTCCAAAAACTGTGTTCTGCTTTTATTTTTTCAAAATTTGACATGAAATCCGGTTTTTGGCAAATTCAAATCCATCCCAATGACCGTTACAAAACCGCTTT
This sequence comes from Citrus medica, assembly GCA_002013955.2. NCBI lineage: Eukaryota > Viridiplantae > Streptophyta > Magnoliopsida > Sapindales > Rutaceae > Citrus > Citrus medica. Next base: position 101,093 of record MKYO02025714.1, read on the forward strand.
TACTGTTCCTTTTGGACAATATGAGTGGACTGTCATGCCATTTGGTTTAAAAAATGCACCCTCGGAATTTCAAAGAATTATGAATGACATTTACAACCCTTACTCCAAGTTTTGCATTATTTACATTGATGACGTGTTGATTTTTTCTCAAACTATTGATCAACATTTCAAACATTTAAAGACTTTTTATTTTGCCACTAGGAAGGCTGGTCTAGCCCTTTCTAGTTCGAAAATTTCTTTATTTCAAACAAAAGTCAGGTTCCTTGGCCATTACATTTCTAAAGGGACCATTATTCCTATTGAGAGATCACTTGCCTTTACAGACAAGTTTCTTGATAAAATCCTTGACAAAACCCAATTGCAACGATTTTTGGGTAGTCTTAATTATGTTCTTTATTTCTGTCCTAATATCAATAGGATTGCCAAACCACTGCATAATAGGTTAAAAAAGACTCATGTTGCATGGTCAGAAGAACATACTAGGATTGTTAAGCACATAAATACCATTGTTAAAATCATTCCATGTTTATTTCTTACAAATCCGGCATTGCCTAAGATAGTTGAAACGTATGCATCTGATATAGGCTATGGTGGTATATTAAAGCAAAAAGAAAATGATAAAGAACAGATAGTACAGTATGTTTCTGCACATTGGAATGATTGCCAGAAAAATTATTCTACTATCAAAAAAGAAATTCTTTCTATTGTTTTATGCATTACTAAATTCCAAAGTGATTTATTAAATCAAAAATTTTTACTTAGAATTGATTGCAAAGCTGCAAAACATGTTTTGGAAAAAGATGTTCAAAATATTGCTTCAAAACAAATTTTTGCAAGATGGCAAGCTATTTTAAGTGTTTTTTATTTTGATATTGAATTTATTAAAGGTGATAAAAATTCTGTTTCAAGCAGCTCCGCTCCTGCTACAGTTGAATAGCTACAGGGCCGCTACAGTTTAATTTTGAAAGTCATGTATAAAAATCAAGAGGAAGACTTAGACTCCTCAGATTTTTCAGATCTAGGATTTTCCTCTCTCTCTCTCTCTCTCTCTCTCTCTCTCTCTCTCTCCTTCTTCTTCTTCTTCTTCTTCTTCTTCCCCCTCTCGGAAGTCTGGTCAAGACATCCCGAAAGCATTATTCCCTGCCTTGTAATATGCTCAAGGCATCAAGGGAGATTTCAGTCTTGTAATCTTCCCTTCTTTCAATCTTTCTCTTAGGAAAGATCTGTAAAATTGTCCAGATCCAGTTCAAAGAAATCAAAAGCATGTATGTTTAATTTCTTTTCTGTAATGTAATTGATTTAAAGTCATTTAATTTTCTGCAATTTACTTTTAAAGCAATTGACTTTAAAGCAATTTTCTTTATGCAATTTAAATTTTGCATTTTAAATTTTCAAAGCATGTTTGCAGACTGATTTCTATCAGATCTGCCATATAAATTGTACATTCTTCTGAGGCAACGAGACCAGATCTCAATCATCAGTCGTATCTCTTCTCTTCTCCCTCCATTCCTTCAGAGCACCATTTCTGGGATCCGGATTTGGTACTGTGTATGCACCCAGCCTTAGATGTATGATCTAGGCGTTAAAGAACTTAATAAATAATTGGTAAAGTTCTATTAAAAAGAATCAACCACGTTTAAAGCAATCTAATTATTAATTGGTAAACAAAACTATTCTGGTATATTGGCTGGAATACTTAGAGATGTGGGCTACTGGTCCAAAGGAGGATTAAGTATCTTTTTGAGAATTCGGAAAGGACCTCATTCTCTAAATAACAACGCCACGTACTGAATAATTTATAAAATTGAACAAAGCCGTTGCGATTCCATCTCCATCCATTTAAAGAATCCAGTAACTGAACTTGGCAAAGCAAATTAAAAGGAACCAATCGCGTTCGCGTTTTAATTCCGCATTTCAAATTGTTTTATTAAAAGTATTCAATAATACTTTCCTTTTGAAAACACACCCTTCCTTCGATCCTATTTCCCTTCTGGTATATATATATATATATTGCTAGCCGCCTATATGATTCCTCAGCCAACAAGAGTTTTTGAAGCCCATCACATGCTTGCTATTTAATCTATCAAAGTGCTCTCCACGTGCATGCATGCATAATGGTTAATTCCTTTATTTGTTTAAATTAAATTTCTTTATTCCCTTCTCTGATTCCTTCAAACATATTTCTTCTTAAATGTTTCAATTTAATTTTTCTTTAATCCCATATTATACTTAAAAAATAAAATATAAAAAATTAATGTAAAAACTAACGTAATAAAATATAAATTTAACATAAAATTAATTTAGAAAATATTAAAATAATATATAAATTATTAGCACATGAGTCATCTTTGAGTCATGTATGTTTGGCATAATTTATCTAATATATATGTATTTACTTCTCAGAGTTCTTCTAAAATTTTTTGGTATTATTTGGTTATTTTCAAATAGAACTTTGTAAGGTCAAATCAATATGGCAAAAATAAATCTAATTCGAATATAATTATATAGGACCCAGATCTAGATCCACATTAATATTAATGCATCTAGATGCGAATAATATATGTACAAATTTCAGATGGATTTTTTTAAGATCCCAATATGGATGGAGCAAATTAAAATGCTGGATTCATGAATCAATGACGAAAACAAATCACTACCCATCACAGCAACTGATTCATTTCAATGTCTTTGATAAGCATCAAACTTCATGTTGTGTCACTATGGAGGGATGACAAAACGAATAAAAGAATCGAATTCGAATCGAATCGTAAACAAATTGGGTCAAAATTCTTCGGATTCGGATTCGATTCATTTATTAAACGAATTGAAATTTCAAGATTCGAATTCGATTCATTTATTAAATGAATATTCTATTTGATTTGTTTAATTCGTTTAATATAATTGATAAACGAATCGAATCTGGATTCGTTTATTATTCATTTATCCTTAACGAATCCAACCGAATCAGGATTCATTTACAATTCATTTAGAAAAATATAAGTAATAAAAAAATTAAGCAAAATAAAATATAAAAAAATCAGAAATTTTAACATCCCACAACAAAATAAAAATAACTCAAACCATATTATGTAGTCATCTAAATACCAAATTACAAATCCCTAATAATACAAATAACAATAATTCAAATTCAAATTATAAAGTAAGGTAATTTCTTTAATTCTCTTCCTTTGTCTTTTTCACCTTGAAAACAAAAATCCTACTCCAAAAAGTAAATAAAATGTTATTAACAATTAAACATACTGTAATATTGATAATAATCATTGTAAATTTTTAAAATATCAAATATATAGTAAATTTGTAATATTTTTAAGGAAATAATAATTAAACAAGACAAAACTTTATTTATCACACTCACACAAATCCAAGGATTTGGAGCAGTGGCAAAACGTAGCACTTGCTGGATGCAAAAATTAAAAAGAAAAAGAAAAGGATTTGGAGATGGAAATGAAGGGAAAGAGATGGCAAAATGTAGCAGTGGCGGCTGAGTTGCTAGGACATGAGGGAAAAGTGTGTGTGAAGTGTAAAATTAAGATTGGTTTTTTGGCTTTATGTGTTATGCTTAAAATTACAATATTAACCTCATATTTTAAAAAGATTTTAAATAAATTTAAGGACAAAAAAGTAATTTAATTAAATGAAAAATAAATAAATTTTAAAAGAATCAACATGTATTCGATTCGTTCATGACCCGTTTATTAAACGAATTATAAACGAATCAAAATCTTCAAACCCGCATTTGATTCGTTTAATTAGCGAATCGAATCGAATTCACCCATTTATTAAATGAATCAATTTTTTCAAACCTAAACTCATTTAATTCACATCGAATCGAATCGAATAAACGAATCTTGACCAATATTGCCACCCCTATCACTATGTTGGTTAAAGCTGAACCCGAAGTCGAGCTGAGTTCATGAAGCCAAAGCTTTTGGCATTAACTAGAGATGTCAATTCGTGTAACCCTATCGTATTTGTACCATGTTTTATTAGTGTTGTGTCAAATTAGGGATGGCAATTGTACCGGCAAACCCGCAAACCCGTCCAAACCCACCCGCTAAAACCCGCCCGTTGCGGGTAATTTTACCCGTTGCGGACGGGTTTAGTATTATAAACTAAAACCCGCACATGGATGCGGATGGGTTTGGTATTAACCTTATATCCAGTGAATACCCGCATGGATATCCACCAAACCCGCAATATTTTTTTCAAATATTTTTAATTTAATTTTAATCTAAAAATGTATAAAGAAAATAATGTCATTATTCAAATTACCAAATAGCCAAATGTTCAAAGTTATGTATATGTGTATGTGACTCATCTCCCATTCTAAAGTCATAACCTAAAGAAAACTAAAGACATTTCCCTTCGAATTAGTATTTGAAAATATTAATCTTAATTATTATTATAGGCATTGTGTTGGATGGGTGCTTATGATGGTGAATGAAATAAATATCTTCTCTTGGATCTTGTTTTAAATAATAATATGAAATGTAATTATTATTTTTAGATACTAGTTTGTGTTTTTTAAATGGATTTGTGTAATTTATACTTAAATTTGAGAATTTGTGTTGAATTGAGTATAAAATTGAGTATGTTATATGAAATTTGAGGTTATTATTATAAATTTATATATTAAACATTTTTTATTTTAAATACGGAAACCCGCAAAAAAACCGCCGGGTACCATTGTGGGTTTGGTAATTGTTAAAACCCGCTGCGGGTGGGTTTTTAAAAAAAAATTAAAATCCACTGCGGGTTGCGGGTGGGTTTGGTAATTTAAATTTTGTGCGGGTTTGGGTTTAGTAATGACAAACCCGCTGCGGACAGTGCCCATTGCCATCCCTATGTCAAATCTACAAACATGGATATAAGTCATTTATCAATTATGTCAAAACATCAAAATATAGATATGACCCGTTTAACATATTTAATAAAAAAAATGTAAAAATAATAAATATGTCAATATTATTTATAAACATAATTAACATAACACAAATATGACATGAATAAATTTATAATACAATATGATATGACGCAAATAATTAATTTATTGTTCATATATATATATATATATATATAAATTGTTTTAATAATAATACCATATATTAACTGATATTCATGTTAGAAAAATATAATCGCGTTGAGGTGGTCCAGTATGGACACAATACAATTATTTATCATGTCATATTATGTTAACCCCTTTTTAATTGTGTCAAATTTGTCAACAGAAGTATGAAAAAAATTGTGTCATATCTGCATCATGTAATCATATCATAACCCATTTTGTGAGCATTAACCCCAAAGAGTTATAATTGGAAAATTTTCCTGAAATTAAGGGATTTGGATTTGATAGTTGCTTGGAGGAAAATAGCTATCAAAATCACTATGACGTTAACTTCGTTTTGAAAAAAGCATTGAACTTTGATTAAAAATTGTAGCAGCAATTGCCATTGGATTATTCAATTTCAATTTTGTTTATTAATTCGTAAATAATGCAGACTTGGAACTTTCTGGATCCAAGTCATAGGATGAATGGATCATGATTCCAAGAATTCAATCCACATGTTCTAATAATGGGATCTTTGCTTACTTGAGTCGGATCCCCATTTTTACTTTTTTAAAAAAAAAAAAAAATTCTACTAACACATCTATAAACAACTCTTAGAACCCCTTTCCTAAAAGGAACCCATAAATAATAAAAAGGTTTTTTTTTTAACACCTTTACTTTTAGTGCCCTAAATACTCTTAATTCATGCTTTCCTAACAAAACCCCATATTAATGTGCTTCTTCCCCTTCTTCGAATAAAAAAAGTGTTTTTTTCTCATTTTGAAAGAAAATTTGTTTAAAATCAAGATTATTATTCTAAAGAAGAGGCAATCTGAGAGCTCTTTTATGTAGGAATTGTTGTACAAAACAGCTTTTATTCTAATATTTAACCATATCATTTATCTTCTAAAAGTAAAATAAACAAAAAAAAATCCATTTCTTCCTGATAATATATATGATATATAATAAACAATACTAGAGGAAAATTTACAAATTAATGTAAATGTGATTCTCTCAGTATGCAAAAATGATGACATTGGTGTCTCGTGATAAAAGTTAGGAACGGGGTGGGGGGTATTTGTGAAATAATAAATTTATTTATTTGTTCGATGGAGTATTTTCAGAAAAGGATTTTATAAGGAATTTGAAGACATGCTAATTGTCCTAGAATTAAATAAATTAATTTGTTTCTACTAAGATAAACTCAAATTTTGAAATTTTGGCAATAGGGGCAGCTAGAGAGGTTTTATTTAAAAGTTAAATTATTTAAACTATCTATTATTCTTTCACGTTATATCAAATAAAACTTTAATTGTTTCCAGGACTTCACTCCAATAATGATCGCAATCTCACTGGGTCAGGAGGGGAAGGGGAGTGTGGTCAATTAGGACTGGCACGAAATGCCAAGGCCCAGGCTTCAAGTACGCATGTCCACACTGGGTTGGCCCTAAACCTAGGCTTCCATATGGAAAAAAAAAAAAAAAGGGCCAAAGCATGGCAAAAGTTTAAAAAATATATATATATCTTTTTTTTAACTAACTGCAAATTGCTTTGCTCACGTAATAAATTTCTTTTTCTTAATGCATCATTGATTTCCACATGAAAAATTATATTTAGCCCAAAATTTAGTTAAATTAAATTTATCAAATCCTTTTTGTCTAGGCGATGGCCCATTTCTCACTTCCTTTAAATTAACGGAAAAAGTTAATTTCGGTATTTTCCATAGACGAAATTTTGAGCCTACTTTTAGTATTGTTTACTTATTCACCCCAGCCTATTTTTTAAAGTACGGATCTTATAATTTTCCAGTGTTTCAAATGCACCAAAAATAAATAATAATAACAACAATCGGGCCTGACCCTGTGCTCTTGGCCAAGCTAAAATGGGCCTAGCCTTTCCAACAACACAAAGAACTGGGCCTTCACTAGTCCATCTCTGGCCCAGGCCATTTGCCAGCCTAGCCCATCACTATTAAGATAAAAAATAGGTTGGGTTGGACGGGGATTGGATCTGCTGGCCCATGGGAATGGCCGCCCATTAACCCTATTGTTAAAATTTACGTTTGTTCTTTTAAAAGATTTTTTAATATTTACTGTAACCGAAAATAAAAACAGGAAAGTATAAGGAGGCCAACAATTTCTCTCTTGGTCGGCAGGCATGCGAGATTAGGAAAGAAAGTGGAGTTTCACACGCAAAGTGGAGAAGATTCCATTCATATTTTGATTGACATTACACGGCACCGAAAAAGAGACCACGTGGACCATCACGCATGCCCCGAAAATATTTCATCAATCAGTTTGTCAATAATCATCTTATGTCCATGGGTCCGCCGATGTTGCAACAGTTCTAACATACAATAATTTTTTATCTTTTTGTGTTTATTATACTACATTATTTTATATTTTTTAAAAATTTAATAGACATTAAAAATTACAAAATTTTGCATATAAATTTATTTTTGGAATAAAATGACATTTGAAAATAATTTTAATTTATTATTATTATTATTGTTAATATCATTATTATTATATAAAATTATTGCTATTAAATTTTATTATTTTAATTTATTTTAATTATTATTATTTATGATTATTATTGTCATTATTATTATTATTATTAAAAATTTATTACTTTTATTATTTTAATTGTTATTATACCGTAATTAATTCATTATTATTAATATTTACCTTGTTATGATTAAAATTATTATTATTATTAAAATATATTAACTTTATTATTTTAATTATTATTAATTATTGTTGTTATTGTTTTTATTAATAATAATATTATTAAAACTTAATAATAATTTTTATTATTAAAACTTATTAATATACTATTATTGTTGTTAAATTTTATTAATTTTTTTAATTAACAATATTGTCATAATTATTATTTTTAGTTTTATTATTATTATTGTTTTAATTATAATATATACAAATAATATTACGGACACAATTAACAATGGACATTTTAATAACTTATAATAGTTTATTCCAATTATAAAATAAAGTAAACACATCAATGAGAATGTTGTTCAATCCGATTCGATTTCGATTTCTATAGCTCAAGTAAATAACTTGTTATGATTCAATTTCCTTATTATAATTCTAGCTCATTTCGATTCTTATTTAATAAACGCACCATTAGAATGTGTTTATAACATAGTATTGTATATTGTTATAATATTGTTCACATTAATTTATTACTTTCCTATGTTTGGAAATTTTAAAAGTTAGATTGTGGTCAATTATATAATCCACTACAATGTGCTAACTTTTGTCTTAATTGAAACATTAAATATATTTAAATTATATTTTTATTTTTACTATAATTATTATAATATTCAAAATAAATTATTTTATTTTATTATATTATATCATATTATATTTATATATTAATAAGTAATATAAAAATATAATTACATATAATTATTAATAAATTTAAATAATGAGATTAGATCTAAAATGATAGTAATAATTAAAAAATTATGAAATATTTATGAATTTGTAGAATAAATAAACGTATCTATTTTTCTAAAGTTATGACGCAAATATAAGCTTTATTTTATATTTAATGAGTTGTGGCTCTTATAAATGAGTATTAAATCATGCATTGTAATTGTCTAATATCAATAATAAAAGTCCTCTTAAATTTCCTACTTCTTCTTTATTCATATCATTTAACAACTAAGCAAATAAATAAAATAATAATGATATTTTTTCATGGCATTTCAGAAAACAAGATGAATTGCAATGAAAATAACCAAAATAAATACACCCTACCGTTGGATTTGCTTTTACCATTCTTGTCTTGGATCCAATGGTTAAATTACAAAATGACAAAAGTAGTGGTATGTTATAACTGTTGCAACATAGGCGGCCCCCTATGTCCATATAATGTAAAAATTTATCTACCTTGGATCCAATGGTTAAATTACAAAATGACAAAAGTAGTGGTATGTTATAATTGTTGCAACATAGGCGGCCCCCTATGTCCATATAATGTAAAAATTTATCTTCAGTGAGAAAAATTGATTATTTTACTGTCTCAACATATACTAATGACATGTTTAGTTTGAAAAAATATAAAGAGAGGAGAAAAGAGGAGAAAGAAAAAAGAAGAGAAATATTAATTTAATTTCCAATCAAATATTAAAAATGTGATTGATTCTTTTTTTTCTCATTTTCTCTCCCCTTTCTTTTGCATTTGTCTTCTCTCTATCATTTCTTCCAGATAAACATAAACTAAGGGAATAGGAATTATTTATTTTTCTAAGTCAATGACTTAATTGACTTAATTATAATTAGTTAAGTCATTAAGTCTGTTTATTTTTTCAAATTAATGAAAATTTCCAATCATACTCATTAAGATATTAAGCCAAAATTTTTTATTTTCACTTAATCTAAAAATTCTAAAATGACATCATTACAACATATTCTCCAAAAATGTCCCAGCTCAAATTAATTTATTTTCATCTTCGCCTAAATTAAACTTATTTGTTAGTGTTATTATTCATCTCTATACCTTATGATAATATAGTGAGAGATTATGTTTATTTTTATCATTACATTTTCTTCAAGCTAACATTATTTATCTTTGTAAGTTTTTATGAATATTTTTCATACAAAACATCATAAACTACAATAAAATTGATCATCATATTCTAGTTTAGAATATTAAAGGGTGATATTCATTGGAACTTAATGTATATTATAATTAAATACTATATTATTTATATTCTTTGAGATGTTTATTATTTATTTAGCATTAAATTTATGTAAGGGTGCAAGTGCAAAGTTACTTGATTTTAGATTTTTTGAAGTTAAAAAAAATAACTTGATACTTATTTTCAAACATTAAGATAATAAAATAAATGACATTCAACATCAGATAGTTAGGTCCATCCAAAATTCATACCAATTCAAATATACTCAAATTTCAGACCAAAAGAAAAAATGCTACCTTAGTGTCTTGTCCCGTGACATTAGGCTCTATTATTTGGTAAAACAATAGATTTTAATTTAAATATACGAACATTTTAAAATAAAATTTAGTGAGATTTACTGATAGTTCCATATTAGGACTCACTATTTTGCTTCGTGGTAGAGTACGTGTGGCAAAGGTGATGATAGCATATTCATCTAAATATTAATTAAGATGTTAGAAATAAAAGTTTTAAGGTATAAAGCATGAGGATTATGTACATTGAATAATTGAATGTGGTATATACATGTTCAAAGTAATTATGTAATATTGACTTATAATTAGTAGTCCTCAATAGCAATTCATATGATGGGTATTTTTGTAATAAAACTTTTATAAAATTAGAGCGGTTATAGTAATTTTTAGAGTATAAAAAGCTCCACCCATTTTTTTGTTATAAATGATTAATTAATTGTTACAATTTATATTTGTAAGTATATTGATTCTCTATTTGGGGGGGGGGGAGAAGTAACTGTAAACAAACAACTACGAAAACAGTGAGATAACAAATGAAACAGTAGCTAACCAACGAAAACCAGCTACTGGAAACGTCAAAAGAAATAACAGAAAGCAAAACCAGAAGAGAGACGAAACCGAAACGAAAAATAAAAATGGAAACCCGAGGCCTGCACAAAAACAGTCTCCTTAAAACAGATTTACCACCTTTACGGAGTGCTTAAGGTTTGCTAGTATTTGTTTCCCAGGATGCAACGAGTACGATTCTCCAGTCAAGTACAGGGTGGAATATCCGACGAACCACAACATGTGAGGATGTAATAGCTTATTAGTATTGAATTTCCGAATTCAATATGTTTTAACGTGCCTAGCTTGCATGTATGATTTTGGGCTGACATTCGTGTACGCAGGACGCGTGGGCACACACGAGTTCAACCAAATCGGTCTTGGATTCGCACCCCCCTGCGCATGCGCGTGTGGAGAGAGTCTCTATCCTTATAATCCTTACCCATGCATAGTTAAGTGTTTATATATATACACTAATTCATAGGCTTCTTTTTCCCATGTGAGATAAGCTTCATTTCCTTTCAAATTTCTAACTCCAAGGGTGAACTTTGAGAGACAATTTCTCATTCACCCAAGCACCATTTTGAGAAAATAAAATTATACTATTGAAGTATCAACGGAGTAGAATCCAAACCTCACATTATTTTCCATTTTCGTTAAGTGAAACCCACTCAAAATGTGCTCTCAAAATAGCATGTTATGCTATTTTTTCAACAGTAACCACTGTCACAAAATATATGAGTTTATATAGAATTTCTTATAAATAAAAAATCTTGCTCTTCCTAGGCATGCTGGTCTCTTTTAAATAAGGATTTACCTACAATGTGTCATCTTTAATTAATAATAACCCACAATCTTTTTAAAACTGGTAACAAATTTTTTCGTATTGGTAAAAATATTTTTGCGACCCTTCTCAAATGTTTTGTGATACATCATGCATATTGTGTGAATCTTATGCATTGATAGATTGGACTGAATAAAAATAAAGTTTTTTATACCTAGTAGTGGTCTAAAGAATAAAAATAATATTTTTTTAATATATTCAAGAGTGGTATAAATAACATAATATAGTAGAGATTAAGCCATTTATATTCTAAAAATTATTTTGAATACCCGTATTATATAACAAGGATGAGTTTATTTGAATCAATCAAAATACGTACTAAACCCACAATTTAATAAAAATTCATAATATTAAAACGTCCCCAATATAAACTACTACTATAGGCAAATAATTATTATTAAAGAAAAAATTTTACTTTCTAGACCATATTTAACCTTATCTCTGAAATTTTTCAAAATGAACCTTCATATTTTCATAAACTCTAAGTAACTAGTCAGTTTAAACATTTACATTCATTTCGAATTGGACAAATGTTTCTTCAATTTCAGTTCAACTAAAAACCGATAGCCTGCATAGTGCAAACCAGACAAAGAGAGGGCTTACCATAACGTCAAGTCATCAATCATGCTCTTGATGACAGGATTTAATAATAATCAGAAGCTATTGCCCACATACTGCCTTTCCCCAATTATCTTCTACGGGTATTTCAATCTGGAATTTGATACCATTTGCAATGAAATAACACTAGAGATGGAAAGAAAATTTATCTTCATCATTTTAGACTACTCTAAAAATTGCCCTACTTAAAAAATTAACACAATATTAAAATAGTTCTACTAATTTCTCCATGTCAATTATTTGACCATTTGTTTGGTTGCTTGATATCAAACGTGTAAAATGACTCGGTATAATCAATGACTGCAAAAATAATTTTAGTGGGTTCGTTTGGTAAAAAATGTCGAAATAAGAATAAAGCTATTAGAAGTCATATTTGGTATTTCAATCAGTTTATTGAGTAATTTTTTTTATTTTTTTTTTAATTTTAGGGATGGATTTCTTTAGTAAATGGGTATAAAGTACTTTGGTGAGTTGAAATATCACCACCCTTATAATAAAATGATTTATTACAAAGATACCTATAATGAGAATTATTATTTTAAAAAAAAGTCTCTTATGAATCAGTATACCATAATAACTTGAATACTTATCTTGTACATCCATTTGTTTTATAATTACTTTCCTTAAACTTTTCTTTTTGAATCTTAAACAATGCTGAGTTGAAAAATTTGCAATCCCATTTTGATTCTTGAAAATAATAATAAGAATAATACTAGATGAAATTTCTTTGAAATTATTTTTTTTAAAAGATTTTTTATAGCCGCACATTGAGACTACGCGAGTAAAGAATTATGACATTCAATACTTCAATTAGCTCACCGACATATCAATGGCTGTACGTAGCAAGCAAGCAAGCAAACAGACCAAGATGAGTTTTTTCTTATAAAAAGTCGTACCAAATCAAGCTCCTATGCCCTAATTAATCCGTTCACAAGTAGATTTGGTGTTATTACTCTTCATTTTGGGAACAAAAATTAATGCTTAAACATCTAAATCTCCATCCAATTTTAATTTGATTATCTTCATGTGGATGTGTGTAATAGTTTGAATAGTTTTATGATTGTGTAGAAATTATCAATCTAATATTTTTTATATTTTAAAGAGTATATTGAGTAAAAAAATTAGTTAATGAGTAATATGATATTGAAATAATTTTACGGCGTAAATAGTACTATTCATATAGCAAAAATAAGATTAATTGATTATAGTATTTTCTTAGAGTATTGATTTAACTATGAACTCTTATACAAATTATACAAATTGATGTGGCATAACATAATTAGTTGAATAAAACCACTCATACCCCACATGATATATCTTTATTATTTTTATATTTTTAACTTAACTAATGATATAGCACATCAGTTTATATATAAATAATTTGTATAAGATTTTGTAACTCTATTAATACTAATTTTCTTATTTCTATTATGTTAAAGCTAGTCTATTGCACAATTAACCATATATTTCACTCGTAAATCATATCCATCGTAACAGGACCTTATAGGTGATGCGATGTAATGGGGATGACAATGGTAATTTTGTTGGTCATGGGTGGGTTTGGTATTATAAATTGAAACACACACTAGGTTACGGGTGGGTTTGGTATTAGTCAAATATCCAACCCGCAGCTTCTTTGTAATTATTTTTCAAATTTAAATTTAATTAAAAAATATTTAAATCCAAAATATATTTATATACTTATTATAATTTTGATTGAATTTTCTTAACTTAATGCATGGATTATTTCATTATTATAATTTTGTTCTTTGGATTAATATTTAAAATGTATTATTCTTTAGAGAATATTATTCTTAATCATTACTGTAGGAATCGTATTGGATGGATGCTAATGGTGGTGATGAAATGAAGATATTCTCTTGGAGCTTGTGTTGAATGATAATATTAAATAATAATTGTTATTTTTAGATTTTAATTTGCAGTTTTTATGGATTTGCATATTTTATCGTTAAATTTGAGAATTTGGGTCGGATTTATGTTGAAATTTTAAATTTTCATTTACATTGGTTAAATTTAAAATTGAGTATGTTATAAGGAAAGTTTAGGTTATTATTATAAGTTTACATATTAGATATTTGTAATTTTAAATGTAGAAACTCACAAAAAATATGTTAGGTACAATTGTGAGTTTGTTAATTGTTAAAATCCGCAGCATGTGAGTTTTCTTGAAAATATTAAAAACCGTAGCGGGTTACGAGTGGATTTAATAAATAATTTTTTTGCGGGTGCAGGTTTGGTAAAAAAAAAAATGAGTGCATGCAGTATCCATTACCATCCCTACAATGTAATCACGTCCTTTGACTGGCTAAAGTGGCAATTCAATAGTTTAATTAACTGGATACTTTTTGCAAGTTATTGTGCAAACTGAAAACATTAACTACTTCTTATAAGGAATATATTTACTTTGAAAGGAAAAAAAATGAATAATTATAAATATGCCATTTTTTATTCTATTAATTTTATTTTAAATTATGTATCATTTGTTGAATGTTAATAGTTTTTTTTATAAAATTCAAGTGAATCAATTATATTATCTCACTAATTAAAAGTATTATATCATTTATAAAAATTTTTAAAAATTAAAAATTAAAAATGTGTAATACTATTTTACGAAATATCATAAATTTCGTGTTTTTATTAAGACATATCCTTGATAAAGAATAATAAAAAACAAAGCCATTGAATGATGTCAGGCACCGATAACGGAGGGAATCCCTGTCTCCATACGTTATTTTGCGTTTCCCCTAGCTTTTGTCTTGTTTAAGGAAAGATTGTGGCACCAAATGATGGCATTAGCGGATCTCACGTAAATTGTAGTTTTTGTTTTCCTTTTAAATAAATCCATTTTTTTTAAATAACAGTCAGCGAAACACAGAGCCTTGGATTTGGGATTCAGATAGTGAGAGAGTACACAAGAAAAAATAAATTCTGTTAATTAGATTCCGCTAGGAAGGACAAGGACGGCAAATAAAGTAAATTAAAAAAATTAAAGATCTTAATGAACTTAATTTTAATATATTTTTAATTTTTAATTATTATTAAATATAATTATATTATAATTATAATAATGTACTATAATTATAATTAATTATTAAATTTATTTAAATTTACTGTTGTATCTCTCATTTAAATAAATTTAATAATTAATTATAATTATGATACAATATCATAATATAACATAGCCGGACCCTTATTATTACGGTATTTATAAAGGTAACACACCTGTACAATTTGGTCAATTTGGTCTCATAATCAGATAATTTAAATTTTTATTGAATTTTTCGGACATATCTAACAGAGTCATGGTGCTGGGACTGTGGGCTATGTTATCCTAAGACAATGTATTGATTGTATCCCTAATTATTTGACTTAATTCCAATCAAATCTGTAGTGTCTGGAGACATTTTTCAATTAACTGATTCTCTTTCTAATAAATAGGCAATCGCCGACCGAAAAACAGAGAAAAGTGGGCAACCTGAATCGGTAAATCTAGTCACTTTCCTCACGTTATAAATGATTTGGATAAGATTGGAACAAGTGTACGACGACTTAATTATTAAATCAGATCAGTCATCCACAAGCTTCCAACTAACTTTTTCCGAATTGGCAGGATAACGGGCGACTTCGCTTAGATAAATATCACAAACGCACACACGTACTCGCTCGATGGCAGCCTCCGCGTACACAGTTGCCACAATGACAAAATCACCCTTATTGCTGAAAAGACTAAAATACCCCTCCATCTTCCACGCGTTCGATATTTTCGCCGTCAGCTAGTATTTATCTTCGCATCTTATGCTGGTGGTGGTGGTGAGTAGGATACTTCTTGATTCTAATATAAAAAGAAAATATCTTTTGTGCCTTTTTTTTTTTTCTTTTCTGTTTAAGTTAAATTTTATAAAGGAACGAAAATTCAAGAGGCGAAGAAGGAGAAGAAGGAGAAGAAGAGGTGTACTTGCGCGAGAAAATTCGGGGGAGTTTTTTTTTTTTTTTTGAATTGAAGAAAAAATGATGGCGTCGTCGAAGGTTATGGCGACCGCGTCAACGACCAATACGGATCTGTCATGTCAGCAGCAGCCATCATCTATATGTCCTTCCTCTCTCTCCAGCATGCTCGCCGATGATCCGCCAAACTGCTTAGGCTCCATGAACATGGACGATCTTCTGAAGAACATATACGCAACGCCGACGCCGGACCAGCTCGCACTCGGCAGCGGCGCCTCGATTCCACGCGACGTCAATGACACCGGTAGTGCCAACGATAACTCTGGTACTAATAATAATAGCAATAGTAGTAATGATGATAACAATAAATCGGTGGATGAAGTGTGGAAGCAGATCGTGGCGGGAGGTAGCGATCAGAGACGGGCGGGTGCAGCCGATGAGGAGATGACGCTTGAAGATTTTTTGACGAAAGCTGGGGCGGTTAGAGAGGAAGACGTGAGACCCTACGGAAACAACAACAATAATAATATTAATAATATTAATAATATTAATAGTAATAACAATAATCAGTTGGTGGTGGTGGGGCCAGGGGGAGGGAGAGGGAAGAGGCGAATTGTTGAAGAGCCACCCATGGATAAGGCAACTCAGCAAAAGCAGAGGAGAATGATCAAGAACCGAGAGTCTGCTGCAAGGTCCAGAGAGCGAAAGCAGGTTCTTTTTTTTTTTAATTTCTTTTAATTACAAAATTTATGAAACTTCAGATTAATTCGTGTTTAATTTTCATACGAATTAAGGAATGAATAATTGGAAAAATTATTAGTAAAGCAATATATTGCGCTGACTCTGTTGTTTAACTAGTTACAAGAACATTTGTACTTCTTTACGCGAGTGTTTTTAAACTTGGGGATTTTAAGTAGTTTTTCCTTTTTTCTTCTTTATGATCAGGCGTACACAGTTGAATTGGAGTCGCTGGTGACGCAGCTGGAGGAGGAGAAAGCACGGCTGCTGAGGGAAGAGGTATTTATCTTATGATAATTATGAAGAATTCTTTGCTCTGATTACCATAATTTGATCGTTCATAACATGGCTGTCTGCTGAAGTTGAAGGGCATTTGAGTTTTGTGAACCCATAATTTGATAAGTTAATAATAATGGTTATCTTGCTTTCCATAGAAGTGCATCATGGATAAGCTTTTTTGAGGATCATATAATCAGTTCATATGTTGGTTAAGAGTTCTGCATATGAGATATGACCTTGATCTATTAATTGGCTGACTTCTTGAACTTTGTTAATTGAATCATCTTAAGCATGAATTTTAGCATCTACTATCTGCTTTATATGCATTAAGGTCTAATTTTATGTATAAACACAAACTTTCTTTCACTGGCTTTTCCCTTCTCTTGTTCATTTGTTCTAAATTATATTCTACGTAATTTTTGAATGGATAAGCCTTATGTTCTTCAGGATCTAAATCCTCTCTGGATATGACTGTACCAACAGTAATCATTCATTTGAAACTTGAATGGTTCCAGATTTCATTTCTTGCATTTCCCTCCTTTTGTACTCAATTCCACCCCCCCCCCCCCCCCCCCCCCCGTTTACCCCCCACCACTCGCCCGTTTACAAGCTTCTTATGAGTTGAATTTCTAATTGCAGGCTGAGCAGAACAAGCAGAGGTTTAAGCAGGTGTGTATTCGGCTGATCTATGCTTGTGTTTCCTAACTATATAATCCAGGATTTGATATAGACATCAAACAGAAATGTCATTTTTAACACTTATCATGCATTTATATAATTGAAAAGGGCTGCCGAAGGTTCTTGCAGTACATGCATTTGTATGTTTATGCACGAAAATGAGAGATGACATTATTGATCTTTTTAATGGTTAATTTAGATTATTTGTGGATATGATTTTTTTCGTCTGCATAATGATGTGCACATGTTTTGAATGCCTATTGTAGCGTCACTGCGTCAGTCATTTTTCTTAGGCAATCAATTTTCCAGTTGTCAATTTTGACTACCAACATGTCTAGAATCTAGATGCGACTTGGGTTGACAGAAATCATGTACATGCTTTTTGTTGACTTATTGTGCATGACTTGACCATATGCAAAAATCATCTAGATAGAAATTGATGAACAAAAGTGTTTTCATGAGCCAATATTTCTCGAGTTTATCTTCGGGTTGTCGAGTTATGAATTGTCGGATATAATAGCCAACATTCCAAGTTGTGTACACAAACCCAGTTATCTTTGCACCATCCATGTTCAGGTTCCTTGTAAGGGTATCTGAAATGACAAATAAACTGGTTTTTATTGTTTTATTGCCATTATGAAGTGGGGAACACTTTGAGGAGTTATGAACTTATCCATAAACTTTGTCCAAATAGAATGGCTTTTTAATATGACTACTAGTTTGCTGATCTAACACACTCGTGGTTCTTTGGTTTCATTTGTAGCTCATGGAGAATCTTATTCCTGTTGTTGAGAAGAGAAGACCACCTCGTGTTCTTAGAAGAGTGAACTCATTGCACTGGTAGATGAGGTGTGTTATCAACCGTCAATTGTTAGCTTAGACTAAAGGAATAGTCTGGCTTTGCAGCTTACGCAGCCTGCCATTGAGACTATATCAGATAGAATAAGATGAAGATGGGGGGAAATGCTCGGGATTAATTTCCCTTTGGTAGCTGATGCAGCCAGAGACTTTAAATAATTTAATCAAAATTGAAGATGGATGTTTAAATCCACTGCTTAATGAGATCCCTGGAAAAAATTGTAGTGGATTATTTTAATTATGGCACTGTAAAATTTGTTTTCTTTTTCTTAATATCATTTTAGGAAAGCTCGGGATCTCTTTATTTTGCTGCAGGAAGGAAACCCCAATTGATCTGTGTCCGCCTGTACTAATTAAATGTGTCGACCTGTACTAATTAAATGTGTCGTGTGTTTGTATATGTATATAAATCGATGACCTTGTTTAAATATTTTAATGTGGTTGTTATTCTAATCGTTTTCATGATTTACTACTGAGTTTAACTATACAAAACATCATTATATATAAACCTGGACAGATTTGATTATTTTCTTCTGATACAACCTTGATTTTTTTTTAATTCCCTTTTTTCTTTTTAAACAATACCATTTACATATAGATATATATAGACACAGTACAAGTGGAATAATCCTAGATCAATGAATTTTTTATACAAACTAATTTGATATAAAGATTTTGATGGGATGAAAATATTATAGACACAGTACAAGTGGAATAATCCTAGATCAATGAAATTTTTATACAAACTAATTTGATATAAAGATTTTGATGGGATGAAAATATTACATGACTAACATGATTTATTTTCATTGTGCGACTTCTCACTCAATTAATGCTGTCGTATGATATTAGTTTCGACAAAGATTCTTTGACTATAGCTTTAAGGCCTTATTCTCATTTTCAAGCAATTTTGATGAATACTGACTAAATAATACAATTCCTCTTCCTCTCTCTATATATTTTTTCTTACCGCATTCCTATATTATATCTCCCTCGTCCATTAATGTTATTTTTGAAGGGCACTCGTCCAAGTCAATTATGCACTATTGAATAATGTTAAATTTATAATATCGTCTAATAGAATAGAACTGAACCTAATAAAATACAATGCGACACATCAAATAAACAGTGTTTTTTTCTTTTTTATTTAACACATCCACACTAGCAAGACTCGAATTTAGGGTGCAAACTTTTGGAAGGTCGATCCTTATCTCTCAAGTTGGATCTTGGACTCAAATATAAAAAGTATTTAAGTTTTAATGATCCTCAAGCATAAAATTGGCCCAAAAAGTGAGTTAATTGTTTGCTAAAATATTCACATACGATATTAGAAAGAAAAAAAAATAATTATGGTGCTTAAAAAAAAGTTTTGGCGCTTATTCAGTTTAAAAACTTAGTTTGTATTTTAACCCGGTATCACTAACAATAATTCACTTTTTGAATTAAAAATAATAATTTATTAATTATCAATCACTTAAACTAATCAAATAGGTACATATTATTTACCGCATCAGTTAATATACAAACTAAATAATATTCATATTTTAGTGATGATAAACCCACTTATTTTCTAAGATATTAGATAAATATAGAAGAGTAAAATGATAAAACTTGTCTTTTTAAACAAAAGTAAATCAATGAATATATAATTTTAAAAATATTTTATTTATTTTGTGTTATCTTTTTAAGAACTCGACCGGCCAATTCTGATCCAATCCATGCGACCCAGTCATTAATTCGGATCCAACTGTTTCTTATAACGGGATGTCGAATGTGAGACAAAATAATGTAAAAGCAAACACAAAAAGAGAGTTAAAAACAAATCACGGGCTTAACACACCCGGGTGTCGTCACCGATCCGACACCCTGGTTTATTTTTCAATAAAAAGACAAAAACAAATTTCATTAATTTCTCTTTTTCTCACACTGCACAGCAGCTTATCTTAGCGATCATCATTACTATAGCCTTTCATTTTCATCATTATTACTATTATTTGTCAAACTGAGAAAAAAATAAATTAGCTTTCTTCAAATGAGCCAAAAAAAAAAAAAAATTAAAAAACCCAAAAATAAATTTAAGTTGTTGACTTGGTTGCTTAAAATTGTTCGTTAATTTCTATGAATAAATGGGGAGAGTGTGAGAGTATGAAATTGAAAGCTTACATATGTTTCGTAGATTAAAATGGTTCGTTGGTAAAAATTGGTCAACAAAGAGGTTGCCAAATGCAGACTTCCCAAACCCTAATTTGCCTCCGCCGCCGCCGCCGCCGCCTTCTTCGCCGCCGCAGCCAACATCGCCACCAGCATCAGCAGCACAAGTAACAATAGCGTCGGCGGCGGCGGAGGCGGGGTTTACATTAGATGCTGTGCATGAAATCGCCATTTACATTCATAGGTTTCATAATCTTGACCTTTTCCAGCAAGGGTAAGTAGTAAGTTCATGTTATTTATTTATTTACTTAGTTTTGGATGTTTGATTAGTTGGTGTTTTGAGTTTTAATTATAAAATTGAATGCTAAATGCAGGTGGTATCAAATTAAGATTACTTTGAGATGGGAAGATAGTGAGTACAGTAGTAGTGCTGTGGGAACACCGGCAAGGGTTGTTCAATATGAAGGTTACTTATTACTTGTAGAAAATGTGAAGCTTATATCTATCCTTATATCTATAATATTCTTTAATCATCCATTTTTAGCTGTTAGTAAACTACCCACCAACTTAAATCTTATAGTTGTTGATTTGCGAGATGCATTGTTTATTTTGGGTTGCTAATTGATAGTGTTATATACAAGTTGAAGTTTTTAGTGTAGGGATGGCAATGGGGCGGGGTGGGGGTGGGGATGCCTACTCCATTACCCACCCCATTAAAAATTTTTACCTCCATTCCCCACCCCATTCCCCAATAACTTTAGTGGGTTGGGGATGGGGAATCCCCACGTGGGGAATGATTCCCCCATCCCCACCTCATTCCCTATTTACTTATTTTATAGTAGATATAAAAATTTGATTTTAGTAAATTAAAAATTAGAGACTTAAACTAAAATCATCACCATATTATAAAGTATTTAAATTTTTTTAAAAATCTCTAAAAGTTTGAAACAATATCTTAAAATGATATTAAAAGTAAAAAATATTTAAAGAGAGCAGTACCTTAAAAGATAAAAGAAAATATAATAATATTTTAAAGTTAAAAAATATTGTAGGGTTTTCTTTTACTCATATCATGTTTATATTACATAAAAAATAAAAAAATTATTAATTGACATTATAGTTGATAAAATAAAAATTATTAAATAAGAATTAAAAACATATTTATATATAATGGGGATTGGGGTGGGGATGGGGTGGGGAGTGCAATACCAAACCCCACCCTGTTAACAATTTGGGGATTACTTTTCCCCCACTCCCCACCCCATTCCCCAAAAATTATTAAAAATTTTCTCCATTTGGGGTGGGGCTCCATGGGGCCCCAAACCCGTGGAGGATTTTGCCATCCTTATTTCAGTGTTATGTTCTCAAGATGCATTGTGGTGAACCACTATTTAATTGATTGAGAAGTTCTCGCGGGACTAGTGGTACGCTGATATTCTCCTTTGTTAGCAAGTTTTGGGAAGGGCGATGATGTGATTTGGTAGAAACTTAGTAATAGCTAGCTGTTTGAGATTCAATCAAATGATTGACAGGAACAAACACTCACCCATCAAACTCCATAGGATTAAAATTAATGATAAGACTATTTATTTTAATGTTCTGCATTTTGTCATTGACCTGGTGAAGAGAGATATTTTACTTTGAACAAGAATGTTTGATCTTGCTGAGAGCTTGTTGTTGTCTTTTGAATTTTAATGTTTGCTTTAGATAAATTGAAAAGCTAAGAGATGCTGCTATTTTTTTTTATCTGCAGCTCCTCAACTGGGCTTTGATGATTTTTATGGAGTTTGGAGAATTGATGATGCAGAAAATAGTTTCTCAACACAGCCTTTTCGGATCAAATATGCGAGGCAGGATGTGCATCTATCAGTTATGATTGCATTCAATTTATCTGTTAGCAAATATGAGGTAGTTGACTTCTTGTTCTCACTCATATTTTGCTTTTTAAACTGTATTTCTGACATGAGTTGAAGCTTTGGAGGTATCAGAATAGCAAACGAGGTAACCCAAAAAGATTAATGCTCTATGTACCAAAAATAGCACAAAAGTTAGTGCAAAAGGCAAAAAGGAGCCCCAAAAAAAAAAAAATTCTTGTCTGATACTGAACCTTTTTCTTTTTTTGGGTCCTGTAGTTAAATTTTTTTGGTCTTCCCAACAAAAGTTGAAGTAGCATATACAGGATACCAAAAATGAATAGGCATGTAGAAATTGAAACAGCTTATTTGTCCAAATGGCAGCAACTCACAAGGCCAGCTTATGCCTACATTAGGATTATTACCTTCCTCATTATACAAGGCTAGCTTAATACCTACATTAGGATTATTACCTTCCTCATCATACACAAATTTTGATTATCACATATTTTTATGGCAAATGGAGGGAAAAGAAGCTCTAACTTGGAGTAGCTTACAACATATCTATTTTCAAAGAAAAAATAATGGATGAAACATAAGTATTTTTATGATTTAAAAAGAGTATCAAGTTGTGAATCCAATGTAACCTTGGTTTTGAAAGAATATCCATCTCAACTTCTTGGCATGTTCCTGTATACTGTTAGATTTTGATGGTTTTCATAAATATCTTGGTAATTGATATAACATTAGTTTTGCAGGTTCTATCAACATCTGCTGTCATTTTGAAGTTTGAGCTGATGTATGCTTCTGTGCTGGAGAACAGGTTAGTTGATGAAACTATTTGTTTATTGACTATTGAAATGAAGTTAAACACCAATTTGAAGGAATGTTATAGCCATTCAACAGTTCTCTGAACCTAAAATGGTGATTTTTAATGCCCTATATGCAGCCCTGACTTGCAGTCATCTCTGGACGCTTGCCCTGCTGCAGTTCATGAATTTCGAATCCCTCCCAAAGCACTTCTAGGGTTGCATTCTTATTGCCCTGTTCATTTTGATTCTTTGCATGCTGTCCTTGTTGATGTTAGTGTACATGTCAGTCTACTAAAAGCTAGTTCTTCCACGGCTCCACCAAAGGTACCTAGATTTCTCAGAGTTCTAGTTTTTTAAGTTGATGAACTGGTCAAAACTACATGTTCATTTCTTTTACACATTCCTGCAGTTACTAACATTTGGTCTTGATTTCCAAGTCTGTTGTGGATCACGTGTTTATCAGAATATTGCCAATTGAGTAATTCCATTGAGTATTGATTGGGTTACTAGAAATATTCCTAGTGAAGATTGTGATGGTTCAAAGTAGATTCTGTATCTCACTATCTCCTTGTGTATTATCTTTAATTGAATTCTTTGTCTTGTATTCCTGGTCAGAAATTTCTTCATGATTGTCCATGAATTTTTGAATTTTTTTTTTTTTGATAATGTTGTGTGCTTTTCTTGGAATTTTGAGATGAGATAATGTTATACCGACATAGCAACTTTCAACATTGGAGTTCTTTTATGAGTAGAATATGGGATTGCCTCCACCCCTTATTCCTTTCCCCTGTCTTTCACCAATAGAACACCAATTTGTATTGCCTAATTCCTATAATTTTGACCCTAGGCACAAAAAAGAGGGAGTAGAGGCAGAGTGGAAGATTGAAATTCTTAAATTGACCAACACTTGCTCCAAACATATGTTGTTTGACAAAGAAATTCCCCCTAAAATGTTTGATGGAATGATTTGCACAAAAAGTGAAAAAATGAAAATGTTATAGCTCTCTCTCTCTCTCTCTCTCCCCCTCTCGCGTTTCCCTCCTTTTCATACTTGAAACATAACTTTTAGGGAGAAGACGTTGATGTATATTTAATGAAAATAAACTCCTTCTAATGAAGATTTCCGCATGGTTGCATTAATTAGTGAACATTTTAAGAGTATGGTCTTGAATCTTGATGTGTCATGCACGACCTGTGACTGAGCACTTGCCCAGATTATGAAGCAATGTTAGTAATGATCTGATTTTTCAAATTTTAGATAATTTGAGTGTACAAAATTTGGCTTATTTCTGTTGAGAATTGCATAGGAGGTCATTCCTGTCTGCTGTAAACAACCGCCAATATATTCTCTAACAATGCTTATATCTTTCTGCAGTGGGACTGTTTATATCTTTTTAGAAAGTGGCATGAATAATGTTAAATCAAAATTTTCTTATATTATTTAGAGATGAAATCAAATAAGATATCTAATTTGATTTCATGGGTTTTTGTGTGTTTACGCTATTTTTGATCTATATAGTTTTTTGAGTGTATTGATGGGACTTCTTGTCCTTGCTTTTGTGGATTTATAGCCCTATCAATCTTTGTGCATATATCATATAGTTCTAAATCTAATCTTTTGTTTCTTCGACCAAAAAAAAAAAAAAAAAAGAAATCAAATAAGATATTTTGATATGTAAACAGGCAATTAGATATGGTTGCTTCTGGAATCAATAAGCTATTCTGGATCTGGACACTTTCCCAAGGTTTTCTACTCTTTATTTATCCAATACAGGGCAAGAAAAAAAAAAATCTTCTGGAAGCCAGAGTAACCAATATAGAAATGGAGTAGGAGTTGAGATAATAGTATACAAAAGGTCCAAAATGATATGTGATTTTTAGAGGACAAGTAATTGAGAGCCATGTGTAACAAAATCCCTCAAATAGTCATATTGACATATATTATGAGGTGACACAATGCATTTTAAATCCCTATCATTCCTCTCTATGGATAATCCACATCAAGCTAGGTCAACTAACATTTGAAGCTACAGCAGCATCTTGCTTCCTGACACTTTCATAACATAAGAAACCTCAAATGTTAATGCCATCTCCTACCTATCTTATGCTTCCTTACGCTGAAGGAAGATAGAGTCAAACTCTTCACTTCTGTATTTCAATGCAATACAGCAAGAAATTTTTCATGACATCTGCAGTGGATTTGCTTGGGAGGGTTTGGAGGTTACAAAGAGAGTGGAACTTGTAGGCTGCAATGACTAAACCTATATGATATTAACTTCCCGTAACGTCTGTTGTATCTTTGAAGATCTTTTTGTGGATGGTTCTGTCTAAGCCATGATTTTCTCGAATTTATTTTGTTAAACTGTTTAATCCATATATTTATTATGAAGCCTTTTGGGACTTTCCTTTTTCCTTTTTTTCTTTCTTTCTTTATTTTCATTTTTGTTTATTTATTTATTTATTAATGTTGGTCTTAGTTTCTACGTAGCCATTGCTCAACCCTTTTTTCTTACAGTCTGACTTCGTAGCCCAGAAGATATGGAGTCAATTGGCTTCTGTAGATTCCACTCAGCTCATGCTTATTAAAGCCCTATTTTCTGCTCGTGACATTCTTCTTGAAGATCTAAAAGAAATTAGTAAAGCAATTGACCAAGCAATTGATTTGGATGATATGTTGTTTGGTTCAATGGATGGTGAAGTTCCAGTGCAACTCTTGGGCATGCCACAGAATGGTGTTGAGGTCTTTACTTCATTTCTGGCATTGA
The DNA here is from genome assembly GCA_002013955.2 of Citrus medica. Classification (NCBI taxonomy): domain Eukaryota; kingdom Viridiplantae; phylum Streptophyta; class Magnoliopsida; order Sapindales; family Rutaceae; genus Citrus; species Citrus medica. The sequence goes on from MKYO02025714.1 coordinate 127,228, forward strand.
ACTACTTTTGCTTCTTTTATAGTGATTTCATTAACACTTATTGTTTACCTTTCCTCTCCTTCAGCGGAAAGCAGATGGTGCAAAAGATCTTCAAAGTGATGGTTTGTCTCACTCCTTACCATGGGATGATCTATTAAATGCTTTCCACACGTTGGGCAATCAAATTCTGTATTTGTGGAATACATTTTTGATGTTTCACAGGCATGTTTCTGCACTGGATTTAATTGATTTAAGAATCTCCTGGTTTTCTTAAATTTCATTATATTTGCTTTTATTTTAATTTTGTTTCGTCATACAACTTGAGCACCTTTTAGTTAATTACTTATGTATGGCTAAATTAGCTCTAGAAAAAATTAATTAAGTTTTATTAAATTTTATTCACGTTATGCAAATCACGCTTGCGACAATATAGAAATTTGATCACTTTATATTCATGCCCTAATGGCTCAACAAATTGTTTTACTTTGATTAGGGCGTGGACATTTAGTATTTACCCATTCATGCCCTAATGGCTCAACAAATTGTTTTACTTTGATTAGGGCGTGGACTTTGATATAGAGGGTTGGAGAAGAATCACGATACTTGTTTTGAGCAAATAAAAACTAATAGAGTTCTATTGATTCACAATTCTAGCAAAAGATAGTTTCTTAGTGCAGATTTACTACTGAGTTGTAGTCGAATACAGCCCTCAATAAAAAATTTTTGGAGTCATGTTACCCATGTTAATTAAAGAATACAATTTTTATTTTTCTGGATTTTTCTGCAGGTATTTTAATTTCAAGAAATAAATTTTTTTGTGAACTGCCTATGAAATAAGAATTGAAAATACTGTTTATAAATTTACTAATGGATTGATTAATAAATACATTCTTGAAAGATGGTAAGAAAAAAAGTTAAAGGGGTTAAGTTCACTAAAGATGAACTATTTATCCATGCTCCAGAACTGCCCTCCTGGAGTCTCTTGTTGTCATCATTTCATGAAGTATCTCGTAAAGTTTACGCTCCCTTGCCATATATGCTCGGACTTCTTGACAAATAAATTGCTTGTGATGCCCTTGACTAGCTGATGCATAAGTTGCATGATTATCATCAGAATTGGTAATAATTACATGTCATATGTTGTTCCAGATGACATTTGAGCTTTCTCATAAGTACTTCATCTAAAGGGATATATTTACAAAAACTCCGGTCTATGCTCTCAAAATATCTTTATATATACGTTCTTTTGACAAATTTTAAACTAGAAAAAGTAATGCAACTTGTTGACATTCTAATGCAAATTAAATTCCTAAAAAAACTCTTTATCTTATCTCTTTATGAAAGGCTTGGAAGTTCCTTTTCAGCCTGAATGAACGTCTTCAAATCTCCTTTATTGATGATTGATTGATACCATACTTATCGTGGTTACTCTTAACTTGCTGAATCTGTTGATTTTGTGCTTAAGCATCATCTGTTCTGTTTCCTAAATTGCTCACCTCCAGGGCTAACAGAAGAAAGATAATGGAATATCTGCGTGATGCATGGGCTAGTGACCGCAGGGCTGAATGGTCAATATGGATGGTGTACTCTAAGGTTGAGCTGCCTCATCATTTTATCAGTAGCAGAGTTGATGAGTCTTCATACCCGGGTACCCGAGGGAAAGCTTTGAGTTTGCGGAAGTTTGGCATCAGCGATGATGTAATTAACATCATTTCTTATTTTTGTAGTATACATTATTGACTGCTTAGTCTTTTAATCAGGATCTTTTCCCCTCTCTGGACAGCCTGCTCAAAGTGCAGCAATGCGTGCTGAGCTACATCGACGAAGCATTGCACAGATGAGAGTAAGATATTGGTTTTTAGTACTTCATTCTCATATTTTTTGCTCCTGGGAATTTATGAATTGGTGTTGCTTCTGGTCAGATCAACAATCGGTCACTTCAAGACATGTATATTTTTGGAGATCCTTCAAGCATTCCTATTGTAATCGTAGATCGTGTTGTGCAAGCACCATTGCATAAAACCAGTGGAAATTCATATTTCTGTCATCCAGACCAGAGAGATAACCCAGGTGTACATAGTGGACATAGCGGTGAGGCTGTGAAAAAGTCAACTGGAGCTAGCTCACAACAATGTGGCCGGGTTTTGAAAATAGTTGTATTTGTACATGGGTTTCAGGTATGTCTCATCTAGAGCTGGAATTTCTACTCTTCCCTAGCTTGAATTTGTTCATACTTTTTTCTTTCTTCTGTTTAATCTCTTTTGCTTCCTAATTCTCCAATTTCAGTTGGTTAGAAATAGTTACTAAGAAGATAAGGAATCCAATAACATATTTTCATGAAATGTGGGAATAAACTCTACAAAATGCGTGCATAGAGTTATTCCTCTCTCAGCTCGTTATAGGGATGTAGATAGTTGTATCTGTGCATGTAAAGAAAGTGGATTGAAGATAACATATTTTCATGAAATGTGGGAATAAACTCTACAAAATGCGTGCATAGAGTTATTCCTCTCTCAGCTCATTATAGGGATGTAGATAGTTGTATCTGTGCATGTAAAGAAAGTGGATTGAAGAGTATGGATTCATTAGGAAATGGCCCAGGTCAAAGGAGACCAACTCCCCTTTTCACCACACTAGTTTCTGTGTTTTAGATTGATGGAGAAAGGATATGATACCCTATACTTTCTAAAAGCAAATTCTAGAGTGGCTGATACATATATGTTTGTTTTTATATATGATGTTTTTATACTTTTCGTAAGGCAACAAAAGACTTTATAACTCGTGAATTCTGTCCATACAAATTAGGTTAGTTTGTAGAGTTAGTCCCTCTGTTGCGCGAAGTTATATTGTCTAAAAGGTATATGTACTAAATGAAGACCAATTTTGTTTTAAAATCAACCAGAAGAGCCTAACAATAATTATGACAATAATGGAGAAGCTTCAGTGAGGATAAAGTTATATCCTATAAATGTTAGAATTGGGATTCGATAATTTACATTATAGAATTTGTGAAATGATTTCCCCCCCTCCCCCCCCCTCTCCTTTTCCAATGGTAAACTTCAATTAATCCCTATTTAGAATGACAATTCAATATACCCCCCAAAATAAGTTATCCCATTTACTAGACCAAAAAATGGAAAGAGTCATCAATGTGCCCCAATTTGCCCTCATCTTTTAAACAAAAATGGCAGTAAATTGAAGTTTTTACACTTTTTAGGGATAAATTGAAGATTGTCTTTCTATCTGGCTGATAACTTGAATTTTACCCTTCTTTTTCTTCAATAAGAAGTATTTAGGCTTATTTTGTAATGGTTTCCTCCTGCGAGTGTGTCTATATTATATGATTAGTTGATTTTCTTATATAACCGTTATCCATTTTCTTACTTTTTAAACTTAGTTTGTCTCTTCTCAAAAAAAAAAAAAAAAAACTTAGTTTGTGTCTCTAAAATTATTTAAACATGCGTGGTATATTTGGATTATAAGTGTGGTATTGAAGATCTCACTTCATTTCAAGTATTACATGCCCTGTTACCCTTCCTATATCACTCTTGATTTGATTTCTGACCTTTATTCTATGCAGTCCCCTTCATTTATGATTGGTATCACTTTAGTTTTCATGTTACTGATAGTACTCATCTCGTTTCATACATCAATAGGGACATCATCTGGATTTACGGCTTGTTCGGAATCAGTGGCTTTTGATAGATCCCAAGATAGAGTTTCTTATGTCGGAGGTAAATGAAGATAAAACATATGGAGACTTCAGAGAAATGGGACAACGACTGGCTGAGGAGGTGATTTCTTTCGTGAAAAGGAAAATGGATAAAGCCTCTAGAAGTGGTAACTTAAGAGATATCATGCTTAGCTTTGTTGGGCATTCTATTGGGAACATTATTATAAGAGCTGCATTAGCAGGTGTGTACACCATTGCAGGCTGTATGCTTTTTTCTACTAGTTTGTGATTGATTGCTTAATGTGTGCTCATGTATTGCAGAGAGCATGATGGAACCATATCTGAGATTCTTGTATACATATGTTTCTATATCCGGTCCACACTTGGGTTATCTGTATAGTTCAAACTCTTTGTTTAACTCAGGGTTGTGGCTCTTGAAGAAGTTCAAGGGCACTCAATGTATTCATCAACTTACTTTCTCAGATGATCCAGATCTCCAGAACACTTTCTTATACAAACTCTGTAAGGTATTGAAAGGATTGCAAAAAGAATTCTGCCTACCTCTTAAGATATTTTGCATTTCAAAGCATAAGCTTCTAAAGCTAGTTTGTTACACACTGAAAACTGCTAAAACCTTCTTCCTCCCCTGTCTCATTTTCTTGTTCCTTATTTCAGCATAGGACATTGGAGAACTTCAGAAATATAATCCTTATCTCTTCACCCCAGGTATTGCTCCTCTATTGTAACCTTATAATTGGACAATAGATAGATAAATTTGTTCTGATTGTTTAGAGAAGTTTAATGTTAGTCATCTTTCCTGCTGCCAATGATTTTAACATGTGAGACAATGCCTCTCAGGATGGTTATGTTCCGTATCATTCTGCTAGAATTGAGATAGCCCAGGCATCGCTTTGGGATTATTCAAAAAAGGGGAAAGTCTTTCAGGAGATGTTAAATGATTGCTTGGACCAGATACGTGCCCCTTCATCTGAGCATCGAGTCTTCATGCGCTGTGATGTCAATTTTGATACCTCTTCTCATGGTAGGAACTTGAATAGTCTCATTGGACGGACTGCCCACATTGAGTTTTTGGAGTCTGACAGTTTTGCGAGGTTCATAATATGGTCTTTCCCTGGTCTGTTTCGTTAATTACATCTGCATGGGTCCACCTGTCATTTTGCTGTCTCCAGCTTTATTTTCTTGTAGCATTGTCACTTCTAGGAGAAGTTGAGTTGTTGATAAACCAGTCAAGTGAGTCTAGAAACACTGCAGTCTTTGTTTGGCTGTATTTAATCATCTTCGGGAATCCTGATTCATCATAAATACATCTTCGGGAATCCTGATTCATCCTAGGTTTTAGGCTCGATCGATCTCTAAGCTCAGAACTAAAACGCTTCAGGTCCAGGCTAACTAGGTGGTGATATTGAGACATCGGGAGCTAAAAATTATTAGCTTGAAGCCGATTCACTGCAGGAGAATTTTCCTTCTTACCCATGTGAATTTCAGTGATACTGCAAACCTTTTAATATTGTGGTATCTGTTGTATTTTTAGAGACTGGATGTCAAAAGCAGGTCGGATTTTGGGGATTAGTATTAGGTTTGTACGTACACTATGCAAATGAAATGTAATATTTTTGTAGCCTTAAATTTGCTTGCACTAGTTTCCCCGTACAGGTAATAGACCTTGCACTGGCAGTAACCTAAATTTTAGGTGGGCTTGTAATGCATCCCGCGAGATCTTTGTGGTAATACGATTAGCTTAAAGTTGGTGTTTTGTAACGGGTATTTTCTGTACTTAATTTATTTTAATTGGACATTTTTAAAAATAGAAATGCATGTTATCTTGTATCATATTTAGTAGTAAATGAAAACAGCGAATAACATTTGATTGTTTTGTCAGTTATCAGATTATTGATAAGATACATGGTTATGGCTGTTACTTCATTTGAATGCTTTATTGTTTATTACTATTATTTTTTTTCTTTTTTTTTTTAAAGCGCACTCAAAGTAAGCAAAGACAATTATTTTATTTAACAAATTAACTAACTAACAAATTAACCACCAGACCAAAGAGCATACAGCTGCTAGCAAATCAAAGTGATTTGGGAATAAAGGTATATGTGAAAATTGATCCTCTCTCTTTGCTAATTGCTATTTGTCATCAGTTTTATACAATCGCTCTGTAAGAATAAAAAAGGTATACTTTTCTTAATTTTTCTTTTTAATTTAATAAGGAAACATAACATTAACTTCATATGTGCAATCAAAGTAATTAAAGAAAATTATTTTACATAACAAACAAATTAGCTAACAAGAGCAAAGAGCATACTTGTGATAACTACTAGCAAATTGAAGTGATTGAAAATTGAAGATAAATGTAAAAATTGGTCCTCGCTCTTCGCTAAACATCATATTGGTTATGGGTTTCACACAATCACTCTAGACGTCATAGTTTCATGCAAAATTAATTTTAAAAAATATAATATAATCTTAGTTTAGTTTAAGGATGCTTTTTAATAATTACAGACTAATTGGACTTTAATATAATAACAAGAAACAATCTAGGGGTATAAATGCATAAGTTTGAAATTTGCTTCATAATCGGCGAGAATGTTTATTGGAAGTCACTGATGTGGCCAACGAACTTCGTTGACCAAATTTTTTAACCACTTGGGTTTGTTCTAGTGTTTATTCATTCACAAGACAAAATAAACTCATCTAAAAAATGAATGTCTATTCATTCATTCGAAAAATCAGATGATAACGCTTGTGAGAATCCTTTTCATTCTTTTTGACACAATGATTTTTCTTCATTAACCAGTGTAGATGCTCTAAAACATACTAATTCTCCTACATCAATACATTAGGTAGCTAATTATCTTCTTTCTCCACCTACATTACTTAGCTTCTAAATAAAGACGATTGCTTTTTATTCTCCGAACTTGAAGAAAAACAAAAGTAGATAACTTCTTTTAGTGTGGTATGTAAATAGTAACCCCAATATCTAAACTCTTGATGTTCAAAAAACAAAATGGACTTTGGGTCGGAAGATACTTCATGCACCATTTTACTTACTAACGAAGTCATGGTGAGCAATACCATAGTATGGAATGATTTAAGGCTCAATTTTTGAAAAAAAGAAGAAGAGAAATTAATAAACAAACAAAAAAATAACAATAAACAAATAGTAGCTCTACGTCTTTGCCCTAACAACTTGCATTCTAATAAACATGAAAAATGAAGGAAGTTGCTAATTGTGAAGTTATCTAAAAAAAGTTTTGTAAGTTTTGTTTATTTAAAATTTCAATAATTGGTTTTCTATATTCTATACTCTCATTTTTTTTAATAATTATGTTTATCAGTTAGATACATAGAAAATGTATATTTTTCTTAATCTTTTAATCTAGTATACATGACAAATGTGTACTTATCTTAATCTCTTTAATTTAATAAGAAAACATAACTTTGATTTTATATTATCATCTGATTTTTCCAAGAAATGGGTAGGTTCAATGGAATCTATTTTAGTCTTGTGAATGAATACAACTCCAGTACATGTGTTGAAATAATAATACATTTGTTGAAATAAGTGTTAAATCTCTACTCAGAGATACTTTTGTAAAAATGAGCCGGTTAAGTTACGTTAACCGATTTTCCTACTATTCAAAGTAAGGAGCAAATCCAATCAAACCACTTACGGAGACTCAATAACGTAACTTACGCCAGTCACAATAACCGACTTTCCTGCTATTCAAAGTAAGGAGCAAATCCAATCAAACCACTTACGGAGACTCAATTTATCAGTGAAGCCAACACTTTATTGGTCCCTTTACTGAACAATATATTATTACAAGTTTTACACAATCACTGTAGAGGTCATAAATCCACGTGAATTTTATTTTAAAATAATAATTCATTTGTTGAAATAAGTGTCAAATATCTACTCAGAGATACTTTTGTAAAAAATATTGGCTTACTGAACCTTCATGTAATACCAAGAAATAATCTAGAGGTGTAAAAATAATTATAGGCTTACTGATCCTTCATGTAATACCAAGAAATAATCTAAGGATGTAAATTATAAGTTTGAAATTTGCTTGTTAATTCGTGAGAATGTTTGTTGGGGAGTCAACGACGCGACCAACAAAATTTGTTGACCAAAGGTTTTGACCACCTGGGTTTGTTCATCTGTTTATTCGTTCATAAGACATAAACAGACTCCTTCAAACAAAGAATGTGTATTCATTCATTCGAAAAATAAGATGAGAACGTTTGATTAGAATCCCTTACAGGCTCTCTGAAGCATTGATAACAAAGAGTAGATAACTTCTTTTGGTATGGTATATAAATGACAGCCCTATATTTGCACTATTGATATCTAAAACCGAAATGGATTTTAGACGGGAAGATACTTCATTTTGCATACCGACCAAGTCTTGGTAAGCTATACCGAAGTCTGGAAAAACTTAAGACTAAACCTTAAAGAAAAAAAGAAAAAGAAATGAATAAAAAAAAATTTAGTAGCTCTGTGTTTTTACCTCAAAGAGACATTAGTTGGAAGCTGTTTGGGATTAATGGGGCTGTGTGCTGGGAACGACCTCTTGTTGGTTGGGTTAAATGCAATGTTGATGCTGTTGTGTTTTCTTCTCAATCGAAGATCAGTTTTGGCTGTGTGGTTCGCAATTCTGATGGCACTTTCTTGGCTGCAATAGTTTTGCTGGCGGTTTTGGGGCTAGAGAAGCAGAAGCGTTTGGAGTTCGGGAGGCACTTAGTTGGTTGAAGAATCGGCGATTTCCTCGTGTGGTGATTAAATTAGACTTTCTTCAAGTTTTCAAGGTTTTAACTGAGAAACCAGTCAAGTCCTAATGCCTTTGGGCTCATAATTGAGGAATGTCAATTTTTTAGCTCAAAATTTGGGAGAAGTGAAATTCTCGATTGTCTGTCGATTTGTAAACACTGCTGCCCATAGTGTTGCTAGGATGGGAAGTTCTATGTCATATCCTAATGAGTGAAGTATTATTCTACCTCGTTGGTTACTAAACAATTTGTAATCGTTTTTTGTTTAATGAATTTCTCTTAAAAAAAATTAATATAACTATTTATTTAAATAGTTATTTTAACTTCATTAAATTAAATTTTACATAGTTATTTTAACTATTTAATATATGAAACAAGAGATAAAACTATACATATAATTCAGATTCAATCTAATCTTTACTTTCAAACGTAGCTATATCAGACAATAATTATCTGGGATTGGCTTTGAAATGTCTAATAAAATCCTAAACTTGAAATGTCTAACAAAAAAATTTCTATTCGCTAGACGACATTACAATGAAAGGGCCAGACCCTCTTCCATGATTCATAAAAAGAAGAAACAGAAACTCAGGCGATAGGCCAAAGCCGAAACCCAGTTTTGGTCGTCTCCCACTAAAAAATTCTGGCTGTTTTCTTGGATTCATCTGTTGAAATATATAAACAAAACAAATACTTAATTCTAAATTTCAAAAAGGAAAAAAACAAGATGGGAAAATGAAAAGGAGTCAAGACTCAGAGAGACGGACCAGTCTCCATCAAAAGTTGGATTGCAAACTTTCAGAATAGTTACAACAGAAATTCCAGTTCAGCTCGCTTCAACACAGATGTAACCCTCTCAAAAAAGGCAGGTTCCTTTTCCTTGATATCGTCAAGTGTCCTTGACTCATGTTCATCTGCCTGCAGAGAACAAAAGCAAATGCTATGCTAGTTGGTCTTTGGAAATCTAGAAAAATAATTAAGTGCAAAATAAATACCATCCTCTCATCAGGGGTGCATTTGATAACTTAGAAGCCCCTTGGGTTTTAGCCTTTAGGGGAAGGGAAGAATAAACAGAACCCCGTCACTGACTACAAGATGCTCTCTTTCTCTATTTATTTCCTAAGATACTCCAATAAGTTATTTGTTCTCTCTGTGGAAAGAATAAAATGCTTCATCGTGCCACTACGTTTGATGCCTTAACCTAACCAAACATAAACTGATATCGTGGCTCTAAGTTCTCTCAGTTTTGACAAGAGAAGTTAAAATATATGAAGCTATGGATTTTGAAAAAACATGGAATATATTTAAAATCACAGTGATAACATTAAGGAGCCATGCTTGTAACATGACAATTTTGTTCCAGATGGGAAACAACAATATTCATTTCTGTGTAAGTGGACAATAAAATTAGGAATGATTCAGTTCAGCTGCAGTGATAAAATGCTTTTAAGAATTAATAAAAAAGAAACAGTACACCTATATGGTGTATCAGCTAGAAAGTAATTAGATTATGTGGCTTTCTAACAAACTATTTGATAAAAGATCAAAGCAACTACCAGTGCGGAAAAGTTGTGACACAACAAAATAGTTAAAATCAATTAAACTTATATATGAATTCAACAGGAAATATAATTGAGTAATATTACGACAAACAAGCATGCCTTTTAAAATCTATTGTAGCTGTTTAGAGATAGGGAAGCTCCAAGATACCTCTTTAAATTTCAAAAGAACCAAGTTTGATACAGTTGCTGGTTTTTCTCGGTCCCACCTGAATTTAAAAAAAAAAATGAATAAACTAACAACAATGCAATGCCAGTCAATGTCACCCTTAAAAGGACAACAATTTCATTGGGATACATATTGCACAGCCATAACACTAAATTCATAAACAGCCAGTCAGCCATTGTACCGAGAATATCGTGATTGGTCAGTATTTTCACTGTAAATGATACTAGCTGAAATTTAAATGAGATCACCGAACGCAATTATACTCTTATAGTGGAGAAAAAATAGTTATTAGAAATTCTTGTAGGCATGTGAAGATTTAGTACTTTAATTGTCAGTTGGTGCTACAATACAGGGTTCCGAAGGTCTCTACACACTTAATTAGGGTTTCAAGAAACACAGACTATAAGCAAGCAAATGCGCAAGTAAAAATTGCTTCAAGTACGTGAGACACAAAAGTTGAAATCAAGTGAAAGAGGTGACAGACATGGTCATTGCCTGGCTATTCCAATTTTATTTCACTCTGTTTTCTCAAGACTTCCAGATCTTAGTACTAAATTGACAAATGTTCCTCACTCATTTAGCAAATTTTAGGACTGATTTAGGACTGACTTTCAGTAGTCCTAAAATTGTCAAGACAAGTAGTAAAAAATCTCTCCTTCGTCTCGCACAGTGGACGTCCAATTTAGAACGCAATTAAACATTTTGCCGATAATATCTTATCTTCAGAAAGCCTAAATCATCAGGGAGCACAGCAACAAGCTCCTTGAGAATATACTATAGATACTAGCTAGGTCATCTCAATAGGTCAGGTGCAAAAGATGTCAATAGAAGAGTGAGAAAAATGCATCACCAAGGTCTACATGGCTTAGTTTCTGATAGACACCTCTTTGGTCTTGGCAAGATTCAAGTCCAATAACACTGAAACAGCCCAGGCCCACCACGTAGATATTGTCTGCTTTGAGCAAACATTCTATCACTGTTTTGTCATTGGGTTTTGCAACCCAAAACGCGTCTATTTAATCAAGAGAGCCCATGGCTTGTAAACTAGTCCAAGAACTCTCTTTCTGGCAATATGGGATATTATAAACTAGTCCAAGAACTCTCTTTCTGGCAATATGGGATATTATAAACTAGTCCAAGAACTCTCTTTCTGGCAATATGGGATATTATAAACTAGTCCAAGAAATCTCTTCATCAAATGCTTAACGTTGTGCAATTTGATTTCTTTGGTTGTATTTGCAAGTCCTTCACCTGTTACCACACCATGATAGGATTCACCTCACTTGTAACTGCCAATGTCTAGAATGATCAACTTCAGCATCTTCTTTAAAGTTTCTGATCTAACCAAACAAACCAGTAGACACACCTCATATTTGGGCTCAGAAGGATTTTAATATCTTTAACACATTTTGAAGAATAATTTTTAGTACCATAACCAGCCAAAGTTGAGACTCTTTCAGCTGAGGGATATTGATGGATAATGATGTTACAGCCATTCACACATAAAATTATTTTATCTTTAGAGGTTAAGGGATTTTAGTTGCTTTAATTGGATTCTTCTATTGCTTTTCTATATATTCATTTCCATCTATCCATTTCTTTCCCCAATTGTCTCTTTCTATTCACAGGTCCAACCAACTGGCCGGAGGAATTCAGCTTATTTTATGCATGCTGCCTAGGAAGGCAACATCTTAGAAACCTTTTGCCTGTACCATCTGTTTTATGTTCAATTTTGATGAAATTTTCACAGGAGTTCATTGTTAACCAAACTAATGTAACCCAAATCAATGATACTACAAGAAGAGTTCAATGAAGCAATGGAAATGATAAATTCTCCAACAAATATTATGTCCATATAAGAAGAGAGACAAGACAGGCAGCAAGAAAACCTAAAATTATTAAGCACATAAAATCACAACATTGCCATCATCAATATATGTACTTGGAGCCTACAAACTATAAGATAGTCCAGAAGGCCAGAAAAGTTATCAGATGTTCGTAATTTGACCTTAAACCCTACTCTATTCCTTAATCGTACCATAAGATTCTTAGCATTAATCTCTAAAACTGAAAACAGTTCAGAGAAAAGCTTAATCCCTGAACTTTCTGTTATGCATTATTAACATTCACCATATGTAAAAGATCATGTTGATCATGTTATTTTTGATGAATAGAAACAAATGTTACCTCACAAGCATCAACTCGTTGACTGATCGCCACATCCCACGCCCCACATCTTTTGCAGAATGCTCCCAAGCACTTCGTCCATGCCACAGTTCTTTTGCAACATACATCACTTCCTCAACATCTACCTGTAAAAGATAAAAGCCTGGTAAGTAATAAGGTATAATTATATGAACTTATTACATAAACGGTCCATAGTAGCTTTGAGTTTGAGAGTAGTTGAGCAACTTTCACTGAAAATGAAACAAAGACCTTAATGGCTCTATTGAATCCATAAACACAATACAACTAGCTTAGAATCATTGCTAATAGTGAGTTTACATTATCCATTAATTTTCTATATAAGTGGTTTAAAAAAAAGAAAAGAAAAGATTATAACAACCAAAATATACATACGATAAGATTAGGATTTTCACTCCATAGGAAAAAGAAGATTACAACAACCAAGGTATACATACGACAAGATTAGGACTTTCAATCCATAGGAAAAAGAAAAGAGGATCTAATTATCCAATTCCATTCAATATCTCAAACTACTATTCAGGCACTGATTACATGAATGACATTAAGGCAAATGGTAAACAAGAGTGCCCTCGTCCGCTAAATCTACTACATATTGCAAATGTGTTATGTAATAGGTTTCTATAGAACTTTTCAATCCGTTTTATGCACAAGGATTAATATTTCCAGAAAATCAAAATCCATGACCTAGTGTGCAGTAGCAAAGATCTATAAATTGGTATCAAAGCCAAAACCTTTTATTCAAAAACAAATAAAAATAAAAACCTTACACTTATTCAACAAGTAATGTTAGTTCTAGTGCTATTGACTTTCAATTACAATTATAAAATAAGAGATTTCTTCCAAGTACAAAATAAATAGATGAAATTTTAGCAAGAAGTTTTTTTTTTTTAAAAAAAAAACTCCAAATGCCCAGAAGCGCAAGCAATGGAGCAATAAATGTAAAACCTATATCAACCTATCATCATAGTCAGCAAATATTCTAAACAGAGTGAAAAGGTGCCAAACATTTTACTTGGACAACAAATGGAAAAATAATCTAAAAAACTACAATTTTCAGCTAACAAGAGTGTAAAGGAATATTTTCATACCTGAACTTCCTTGGCTGTGCCATATAATGACTCCTCATGCTCAGTAAGGCGTTGATGAAGCAGACGGTAATGGTCGACATCCATATTTACTATAGGCTCAGTTTGGACTTGCAGTTCTGCCAGTTGTGTCACAACATAGGAGGCCATGACCATTCCAAATATTGCAGGAATGCTACCCAGAACAGGTATGATGCGAACCCTGAACCCGGGCACCATCTGTAAATAAGACAAGAATTATGAATGTGAATGTATTGCTTGTTATATATATGTTTATGGATTTTAGTAAATGAGAGCTGAATTATCAATATCAGTACTAACTAAAAGCAATAAAATAATTCAGAATAGTAACTAAGCATCTTTACTTGATAATCTGAAGGGTTTTCATCTTCTCCAGTGGGACCCATGAATGGAAGCAGCTTTGCCTTAGGTTTTTCTAACGAGAAAACAACAGGAATACCGCCTTCAATGCCATAATCTTTCCTCAAACGATGCCTTACCTGAAAAATAGCAATTCCATTAGGTACATAAAACTCAACTTTTCTGAATATAACATTTCTAGTTATTATAAGAAATAAAATTTAGGGTTTAGGGTAACTACCACAGCATATATACTTCTACAGGCACATAAACGAAAAATTAAAAGTTCGCGATACTATTTGGGAATTATGAACTAGCATAAGATTAAGGGTATCAGCTTCAGTTTTTTCTCTTTTTTTCTTTTTTTGGCTTTTTCCTTCAACGATATAGAAAAGAAATTGTAGACTTCTATTTAATAAAACAGTGATATACAAAATAGAGAATTATGTGCCCCCCCCCCCCCCCGCGGACGATATACAAGAGAAATTGTAGACTTCTATTCAATAAACAGTGATACACAACAAAGAGAAAAATTATGCTACAGGAAACAGGGACATCAACAAATTATAGCTTCACATACTCTTGATGCACCTCATAGCTTCATGCATATTCTTGGTGCAATGGCCAAAAAAAAAAAAATGAAAATAGTGCTATCTGATTAAAAAGGAAAAAGAAAATCATGATATAACAATTATATAGCAAATTCATTCATGTAGGCCAAGGAAGGTCGACTCCAAAATCACTGGTGGTATATTGTTGAAGAAGTTGCGGTTAACCCAGGTATCTCTGTACTTACACTTCTATTTGCAAATGAAGCTCAAGAGCCAATACCAATGAATTGTAGCTAAGAATGTGCAACGAAATTTCTAACAGTTTAAAATAGTTCCATGACTTCATAAAATGTAGAAACATGAAAATTCTTACGTTTGATGAGAATTTCAAAGTCATACGAGCTTTTATATCTAGAAAGAGTTAGGAAGCCTTCAGAAGAGAAAGATAGAAAGAAGAAAATAAAAAAGACGAAGCTTCAAAGGATTTTATTGCCAGTGGAACAACAAGGATAATTGAGAGTACACTATCTCATTTAGGCCATTAATTAACAATACAGGCAACTGAGATTCACAACAGAAAAGAAAGGGTTTTAAGAAACTTGTTCATAACAACAGAATTATTGTTTCTAGCCCCATCATTTTGTAAAATAGAGATGTTCATAACATTCCAGAATCCCTTTTACATGAAAAATTCACCAAACATCTTTTTCTTCAAGTTGTCCTGATTTTATGTGTTTGTGTGTGTGTCGTAATTTTAGAAAAATGGAATTTCTTATTTTATTAACGTAAAAGACAAGTTAAAAGACAAAAAAACACAGATTTCAATAAACTATAAGACAGAATACACTATATTAGAGTGCGTATTTATTTCGTCTTTTAACCTATCCCTTACAATAAAGTAAGGGATTCCCTTATTGTAAAATTACTCTATATATATATATATATTGCGTGTCCTAGAATATGACAGATGGACCAGCTTTACACACATCATTCATGCTTATGAAAATAATTTATTCCCTAATATATTTATATTCACTAACAGCAAAAATGCATCAGGTTGCTTGGGAATATCTGCAAGCAGGAACTATAAATTTTAGCACCAAATGCATATATCGGCATCCTTAATTCATAATGAATTATCTAGGCAACAAAGCTGTAGGACCAAAAAGACAAGCATTTAATACTTTGCCAAGCACATAAAGAGATGCAAATAGAAACAAGCCAGATACATTACAGCTCGGGATAATGGATCATTTGTTGACTCTCTTAAATCAGCCACACGGATTCTTGTTGGGTCAGCTCTAGCTCCAGCTCCTGTTGCACATAGAACCTTTAAACCCCTACGTACACATGCAGCAAGAAGTGCCACCTACTATAGATAAAATTTCACAATTTACAATGTGAACATCACAATTTAAACATACCATGTTAAATAACTCTTAATTTCAAATGTTTAGGATCAGAAGAAAAGACCGAATAGTAATTTTAATATCAAACTCCAAATATAAATTCATGGCTGACTGTAATGATAAGCTTGTTCTTGCAAACATAGAATCATCTTTAAGATCGAATGACCGAATCTAAAGTTGATTCAAGATTCAAAACAAAGAATTTCATAGTCCAATAATACAATTATTCTATGTGGAATAGATATTAATCCCAAAAGCTTAAGTTTTTAGGAGAGTCCCCAACAATGGTATTCAAAATCTAACAAGATATCCCATTAATAAGCAGTCTACTAAATCTAAAACAAAAACATATCTCAACATAAGTTTTTAAGATAATATGATTCGATCTATTTCTTTGCTAAACACTTTGCCAATGACATTTTCATCAAAGTAGAAAAACTTAAAATTTCTCATTTTCATTCTTATGCAAAAGCGAAAATTGATTATATTAATATTCAATAATAAATTTTTCTCCTACAACACTCTTTTTCTTGACTTCCTTAAAACCTCATCTTGCCTGCCATGCCACAATCACCATGGCTGCCACTTAAGGGGAATATCAAGAGTTTTAAATACAATTTTTATCCTCCTACCCTACATAGCAACTTAAGCTTTTATACGTTTAGATCTATCTAAAGTTGCAACTTCATAAATCAAACTTAAAAATCAAAGTAAAAGTTGTCCAGTTCCATTCATGCCCAAACGGCTAGGGATCATAACTTCGGATGATTATAGGAATTAATCGGCCATGCTGTTAGACCAATGAAAACTTATGTTAGGCGCAAATATAAAGGGGCAGGGGCAGTTTGGTAATTTTAGGGGCAGGGGCAGTTTAGAAATTTTATTTATTCGTTAATTAGGGCTCATGTATAAATAAGAGATTAAGGAGTCATTCAGGGTTTACGCTGAGTTTTGTCTAGTATTAAGAGTAATTAGGAGTTTTGGGAGAGATGAGCTACCCTCAAATTATAGGTCAAGATTGTTCTTTCTTTTGATTCAATCAATAAAAACCAGCCCTAATTTAGCCCTACGTCCTATCACATGCATACAATATCAAAAGAGCAAAAAGAAAGATCATCCCTAACTCAACACGACAACTATAAAAAGAAGACCATGTGTGAAAATATAGTAAATATCTAGCATTGAAGAAATAATTCTGGCAGTGATCAAAATTAGTTCTAAACTTAGACTTTAAGCAAGAAGACGTACCTTTGTATCAATGTTATCAATGCAATCCAAAACAAAATCAGGGTGGCCAGACAAAATTTCTTCTTCAGATGATGCATCATATAATAACACTTTTGCATCTATGTGGCATTCTGGGAAGATTGAAGAGAAATGCTTCTTGAGGCATAAGGCTTTCGGAGTACCAACATCTGCTCGTGTTGCAACTGCATGCCGATTAAGTGATGAAACTGATACCTTCTCACATAGCGAACAAATTATAAGTACCTTTTGTAGGAATACATACAATTTGAATACAATTGAGACCTCTCTTCAATGTCTCTTTTCATTTTATCTTTTTTTTTTCCTTTTTTGAAAAAGAAAAAAAGAAAAGAAAGTTAAAGCAAAACTATTACTCTACCTTTGCTAGCAATAACTTTCATGTATTATTACCAGAACGATTGAGAGGCTAGGATGGCCAAAGGCAACAACAAAAATTATAATGACAATAATTAAAAACTGAAAAAATAACACCATATATAAAATAGAAAATTCATTGAATTCAAATCAATGGTAAAATGTTACCATGCAATATGTTTATGGTACATAACATAAGCATGGACACATGGCTCCAGGTACAGCTAAATGTAAAGCAACTAGGTTAAACTGGACTCTCCTATCAATATTAAGGATGACATAACACCCGACCAGAGTACCCTTTGAAGAAGGAAAGATTTTTCATTAATGAGTGGCATCTGATAGCTACAAAAGTATCTAATATATTGGTAACCACAGCGTGCCCATAGATGAAGACAAGTATCCAATATATTGGTAACCAATCCATATATTCAAGCAAATACCACAATGCACTAAAAGCATTCAAATGAATTCATGCAACTTCAATGGCAGATCAAATAGAATAACCTTGAACTTCAAAGTTACATGTAATGCTTTTATTTTGGAATGCACATGCAAAATATTTATTCTCCCAACATGTCGATTTCAAATTTCGGAATATAACTGCACTAATACAAACAATGAAACATAATGTTTTATTGCAAGGTAAGCTATTTCTGACACATGCATTTCCTTCTTCTATCACAAGAAACTAGAAACTCATAAATGTATGGCTTCCCAAATTTTTTGATGGCAGAAAAAAGTCACCAAACAGGAAAAAACAGAGAGAAATTAAAAAACAAAATTCTATCAATGGCTTGCTAATTTTCTAGAATAAGAAAGAAAGAACCTTGAATTCATAAGCGAAGCAAGAAACTAACTATGGTTCCACAAAGTTAAACTAGTTCTTTCCAGCTATGATGATTGAGAGTACACTGTCTTATTAAGGCCATTGATAAACAATAAAGGAAACTGAGATTTGCAACAGACAAGCAAGGTTTTTAAAGAAACTTGTTCATAACAGCAGAAATATTCTTTCTTGCTTGCATCATTTTGTAAAATTGAGATGTTCGTGACATTCCAGAATCTCGTTTACATGAAAAATTCACCAGATATCTTCTTTCTTCAAAGTTGTCCTGATCTTATATATATGGAAAGAGAGAGAGTAGATTTATAATAATGCTGATCTTATATATATGGAAAGAGCGAGAGTAAATTTATAATAATGGAATCCAACAGCTAAAAGACATAAAAAAACACAGATTTTAATACACTATAGGACGAATACACTGGATTCAAGTGTGTATTTCCTTTTTTGTCTTGTAAAGTCAAAAAGAAGAGTAAAAGTCATTGTAAAGCCAGAAACAGATTTAACCATTTAAATTTTTAGTTCTTGCACTTGGTGAACTGGTTTATTATTTCATGAAAATAATAAGAGACCCTAACCCCAATTTATACACTTGCAAAGCAAGCTGTATCTACCCTCTTTGAGAATGTTTCTATGAAATTTGTAGACTTTATTAGTTTTTATGTATCAATAAAGTGCAAGGTTTAGTTGTTCTTTTGTTTCAGTTCTTTTGTTGATGTTTTTTTCCATTGATTCCATAGAAATATGGCTACATATATTCAGGTTTTTTCGCAAGTTTTGAAATTAAAGCCGTTTGTTAAATTCAAAAGTTTATAAATATTATGATAAACATGTATGTATTTCAGATTTATAAAATATATTTAATTATTAAATAGACATAATTTTTAACACTGAATGCTGGATGTCATTAAATGAATTAACGGAAAATTTATTGCATTAGAAAGCAAAGTGCATGACAAAGATTAAAAAGTTGATTCTTCAACAAAACTTGACTATACTTATTAAAGGTGTTGTGGGTGAAAATCTCTAGGAACCAAATGAGGAAAAACACTAACAAGATAAAGCAAGATACTAAAAGCTATAAATATAGAATAGCATCCCAACCTGGTCAAAATCAACAAGGAGGAGCCTACCGACACCAGATCTCAAGAGCATGGCAGCAGCATGACTCCCAACCCCTCCAAGACCAATGACAACAACATAAGATCCAGACACTTTCTGCTGAGACTCGACGCCAAAGAATTGAATATTCCTAGCAGCAATAAATAAATAATAACATAGAAAACTCACCTAAATGATGAAAACTTAGCTTCATGGTAAAGTTAAAACAATAATTAATTAGCAAGTGAAAATAATGGCACCTGGTCAATTGTTCAGCAACTACTTCGTCTTTTAAAAGATCTAAAGCAGGTATCCCATTATGTGTCGTGCAATTGGGTACATTTTTGGAGTGTGACCTCGCTATATTTCTGCAAATAACAAGGGGAAAAAAGGAATGGTCACAAATGGGGTCCCAATTTTGATTCAGGGGAGCTTGTAATTAACATTTACCTAGGCTTCCATCATCTTAAGATCAATACAATACATTTGTTTCATATAATAGATATCCAATTTTTTTTTTAATTGATTTTCAAGGGTAACTCAAATATTTATTTACCTTGAAAGAAGCTTATAAAGAAAGACGGTAGAAACAGAGCCCAAAACAGCTCCAGTTCCTAACAACGCTAAGCTCTTGAGTTTCCCTGTCTCCGCCATTTTTGCTGCCGTCGTCAGCTTTCGCAAGTCGCAGCTTCAATTGCATTTGGCGGCGGTTTTCGCCTCTTAAGTTCCAACAATAATAACGCTAGGGCCCTCGAAATTTGTATATTTTTTGTATTAACCTGATGAACTTTATACTTTGCGTAGTTTGGCCCATCATAATATCACATTGACGGATTGACCTCTCAATTTTAGGACAACTCAAAATTTATAGTTTCACAATTATGACCAACTTCAGGTATTAGTTCCGCCGTTTGCACTATTGCATTACTAGGCTGGCCATTGTAAGTATAGTGATATGTACAATGTTACGTGTTCGTCACCAAGTTATTATTTTTTTTGGGAAAAAGGATATAGAGATTCTTAATGTTTGATTAAGGGGTACAAAATTTTTTAATATTTTAAAAAAGATATTCAGACTCCTATTTTTTTAATAGTAAATTATAATTTTACCATTATACCCTTATAGCATATTAAAAAATAATTATTTATTATCCAATTTATTTCTATATTATTAATAAAATTACGAATATAACTTTATTATCCAATTTTTTCATTTAATTTTTATCAAATTTTATCTTCAAACTAAATAAATTTAATCCATTGCTCAAAAATAAAAATAGATTAAATTGATTATTAATATAATAAAAATAATATATATTTAATATAAAAATAATATTTATTAAATTAAAATAAATTTAATTTATATATGGAGAATTGTTATTTTTAAGAAATTATCAATTTAATTTATATATAAGAAATTATAAGAAATAACATATGGAGAATTGTTATTTTTATTATATTAATAATCAATTTAATTTATTTTTATTTTTGAGCAATGGATTAAATTTATTTAGTTTGAAGATAAAATTTGATAAAAATTAAATGGAAAAATTGGGTAATGAAGTTATATCCATAATTTTATTAATAATATAGAAATAAATTGGATAATGAATAATTATTTTTTAATATGCTATAAGGGTATAATGGTAAAATTATAATTTACTATTAAAAAATAGGGGTCTGGGTGTCTTTTTTGAAATATTAGGGGGTTTTGTGTCCCTTATTCAAACGTTAGGGGTCTCTGTGTCCTTTTTTTTTTTTTTTGTTGACTCCCATATTAAGTTTATGAATTTTACCTAATGAATAATTAGATGCAAAAAGTTTTTTTTAGTTGATGTGCTTACAGTCAATTAAGTCAATTAACTCCTATTACTTTTTTTGTAAATTGTAAAAAGTGAAAAATAAAAGGAAAAAAAATCTGATTCTCTCTCCCATTCAGTACCACAAAGAATCAAATTATCACTATACTTTTTTTTTCTTTTTTCCTTTTACTCATGAATCCTAGGGACTCTGGGTCTTTAACTCTTTTTATACCGATTGGAGCCCTATTTTTTTACGTTCAGATAGCATGAGAGCAAATTTATTCTTCTTATACCAACCTATCAATTACTTAAGCCAAAAATGAAGAATTGTGTTTAATGGTTAATCCATTTTTGTTACATGACGCTAATATTTCGTGAGAAAAAATGGGAGTTTTCTTTTTCTTTGTTTATCTGTTTAATTTTGATAAAATAAAAAGGGTAGTTTTGATATTAAACCAAAAAAGTAGCAAGAGCTTCGTTCTTTTCAGCTTTCTTTCAAGTTACAAGGGCACAATTGGGAGCTAAGAGCTGTTTATTGATGGAGATTTATCGCTATTTCCTTATGAAACTGGCGATAATAACATTTTAACAGTAATCCTTCTTGGTTATGCTTTGTACAGTCATTGCGTAGCCTTGTTCCTTTCTTCAGGCAAAGCTAAGGATCTAGCCGAGTTTCATTGATCCGCAGAGCGTGAAACACTTCGCTAGCACACTCATATCAGCTTCATTTAAATTACATCATCACAACAGCTAAAGTGGAATCATATCTCATAACCAAAGCAAAACAAACTAGACAATCAGAATATATTAACTAATCATGTATTAGCCAAGATCTGTCCAGATATGTCCAAACTCTGGTGAACAAGTGTTCTGAAACATATATGGTGCCACACAGAAATTGACTTGAAATTGTAACATCTGAGTTTCCAAGCATGGAAACTATAAGAGAAAAGAAACCAATAAAATGATAAGAAATAAAACCGGAAAAAGCAACTTACAATACAGATACTATGTTCTTTACAGAAAATACAAAAATAAATACAAGAAAGCTACCTGTTCAAATTTTATTGTTGCCAACCATCTCCAGTCAGTCATCCTGCTTGCAAATGGCTAGCAACAACTGTCACAAATTTGTACACTTGATGCTCACTAGCAAGTTACTTCTTAAATTACTCTTTTCCACTAAATTACTCGCTTCCACTACCCAAGAATTCAAGACCCTCAGTTCTCATATTCATGATACTGCGAAACACTTCCCTCAGTTGACGTTCCAGTGGATCCAATTCGTTCTTCAACACTTCACAAACCAATGTTAACTCCTGAATTCCATGTTCGAGTTCAATTTTTTGCTCCTCTGGCAGCGGAAACTGAGCCACATCCAACAAGTCCGTCAATTGCCGAGCACATTTGTCAATCAAATAAATTTCATATAGTAGCCCATTGGAATTTCGTCGCTCTCGCTTCTTAGATTCCTCTGTAATGCGCTCATGGAGTGATAAGAGCGGAACGCCCCATGAGAATTGACGCGGAATTGAAAAATGTACATTTAAGCCTCTATCCTGACAAGGGATTGCAGCAACAAGAGTCCACAATACAAACAAGAGTAGGGAACTCATTGCAAAAACAGGGACCACAAGCCCATTTGTAGCTGCAATGTCATTTCCACGAGGTGGTGCCAAACTGTTAGCAATTGACTGGAGTTGCTTAGCAGCTGACCAAGATCGAGAAACACTCCACGAGAGAGAACGAGAATGCCCTGGCAAGCGATGATGGTGATCTTTACTGGTGTTATGGCGACCAAAGGACCGATTTCTTTGTGAAAATACTGACCCAGAATCTTTCTCATCAAGCATTGTGAGAGCCAAATCCATCAAAGCTTTTCTTGCTCGACGGGACTGACCTTCACTGATTGTCCTCTTATGAGAATCCAGGGCACATTGAACAATCTCCAAATGCTTTTGCCACAATCGAATCTTTTCGATTCCATCACGAGTTGCATTAAACGTATCAAGCGCCTTCAAACTTCTTTCAAAAAATTCAGCAACAAATCGATCCAGTGGTGGTTTCGACACTAGTGCTTTGTCTTTCAACAAAATAGCCCTGAATTCCTCCTGGCAGCAAACAAATGCATATAAAAGCTTTTGTATCCATGCAATAGAGAGCAGTTCATCATCAGCAACAGCTGATAGCGCATTAAAATGGTCTGCAATCTGTCTATGGAAGGATTCAAGCTCCAACTCCTCAGCACTGGAATCATGATGCCCTTCTACAGAATGAACCTGTTCGCGCCTAACACTCCAAATTGAGCGACCAAATGAGTGAAATGGCGAGGAAGAACCCTGATTATCCGTAGACGGCATTGTGACAACTCCCAGATAGACCTCTTAAGAATACTCCAAAGATTCACAAGAGCTACCTGAAGTTTTAAAAAATGCATCAAATCCCAAATATGAATACAGTTTAAACTCATATTGAACTCAATCAAAGATCAAAAGACAAATATTCCCAAAACCTGTACTTAAAATATCATAACATTGTTTTAGAGAACCCATTGACATTGCAAGAATCTCAAGAGTTTCAAACAACCATCTAATAATACAATTAAGAAAATCCAAAAATTCCAAAAAGGAAAAACCCCACCTAGATATCCCTAGAAATTTTAACAAACCCACCTCTAATCATCAACAACTACACAAACATCAGAAATACAGAGAGCATATCATCCGAATTTTCAAGCAAACCACCTAAATCAACAAAATTTTCAATGCCCAGATTCCAAAAATTGTACCATGCACAAAGTGTAATCAAACCATTGAGCTGAGAATAGAAACAAAACGCTATTGATACTGAGAATTTAATCCAGGCATAACTTATTTATATGCATTGAAACAATAAGGTTAAAAGTCGAGATTTAAAATTACATACATATAGAGCAGATAGAAAGAGAGCAAAATCCAAGTAAAATGGTGGATCTCGAATTGAGAAACCCTCAGCTGAGGACTTGATAGCCCATCGCCTTGGTAAGAGACTACTGGCAGACCCACAAGAAGTCACAAAATTAAAGCACACCTTAAAATATTTCAAATAAAAAAAGAAAATAAAAAATAAATGGTTTTGCTAAGCAGGCGCTTCTATTTACCTTATTTATGAATTTTCCTTATTACTCAAACGTATAGCCAAAACCCCCCTTAAAAGCACAAAAATTAAAATATTTTAGATATAGATTTAGATCCGCAATCGAATTTTTTTTTATTTTAAAAAAATATGATTGATAATTATTGAATAAGAATATTTTAATTTTTAAAATTTAAAAATTTAAAAATTTATTTTTAAAAAATTATGATCAATAGTCATTAAATAAAAATATCTTAATTCTTAACCACGCCTAAATAAAAAATATGTGTGGCACAAACTAGTTTAACAAACCATTATATTATTATTGTTACTAGCTAATGTTACATGGATTTTTTTTAATGTACTAATAAATTTATTTTCCACAACTGTGAATCATTAGACATAGCAACTCAATTGAAATGTCTCAACATAATTGAGTCAAAGTTAAAGTAACAATTAATGATAATGGTTAAAGAGCACATAAATTTTAGTAAAATTACAATATCTCCCTTTTGAAACTTTTCTCTCTCATCGGCCTTCTCTAAAGATTAGTTAAGCCTTTATCTATTCATTAAAAAGTTGATTTTAATTATTTATCTTATTTCCTCATTGTGCGAAATAGGGCTGGGCATATGGTTCGATTCAATTCAAATCAAATCAAACTATATATATATATATATTAAATAGTTCGATTTGGTTCGGTTCATACAAAAAAAACTAAAGGGTTTAAAAATCTCTGAACTAATTGGTGCTTTTATTTGGTTAAGTTTAAAACCAAACCAAACTACCAAATTGAACGGTTTAGAGAAAAAAATTTAAAAATAGAATTTATGGAAATAAAAAATAAAAATTGAAAATCCTAACCTAAACTAGATCAATAATAATAATAATAAAATGACTCATGATATGGCTGAAGCATTGATATTGACATAAAATTGGCAATGAGGTTATGAAGTTTCTTTTGTAATTTGGGTAGATTTCTAGACTATTTTTGGACTTTATTATGTTGTTTATTGTTTTTGAATTTATGGACTCAAGATTGTAGTTATAGGAATAGTTTATTACTATTATGTTGTTTCTTTATTAAATATAAAAGATAAAATTACTCAAACCAAATAAAAAAAACCACAAAACTGAAATGAACTAAATTGAATTAATTTAGTTAAGTTTGGTTTGTTCTATTGTTTGGTTCGTATTTAATTAAAAAAATAATGAACCAATTGGTTTAGGTTTGGTTCGATTCTGAACCTATACCAAACCAAACTAAATGGTATCCAACCCTAGTGTGAAGGTAGCTTTTCTCCAACAACGTTTTAATTTATGATTTTTTTTCTTTTTGTTGTTTTGGTGTTGCCTAACACGGTTTTATTCTAGGTTGGGTTCTTCATACCTCATATTGAGAAGGCTTTTTTGTGATGAAAATTTGCTAGTGCAAAATGTTCATTATTGCATCAATTCAAACATCTAAATCTAGTGGCACAAGGTTATTTAAAAGAGTAATTCTAATATATGTGTAGGCATCGCATTTTATTATAACCTAATAACACGATATTTGTTCATTCTAAAAGACTCATCCAACCATAGACCCTAATAATGATGGTTATGTATCTTTGCGGCACCATCAAAGACTTGAAATAATGACCTTTATTAATATTATCATGCGTTACAAGATAACAACAATAAGTGACAGAAATTTGTAATAGATTCTTAGCAAAATAACTTATATCATAAAATATAATAAATTTAAGATAGAACTTCGATTCTATCATGGATTAATGGTGGTTTTATAATATAATTATTGTTGTTTGGGAAAAAATAAGAAGATAGCAGAACGCCACGTGTCAATGAATGGAATAACTTCATGATTCTATCATGGATTAATGGTGGTTTTATAATATAATTATTGTTGTTTGGGGAAAAATAAGAAGATAGCAGAATGCCACGTGTCAATGAATGGAATAACTTCAGTGCAATCAGAGGTACCCTGCGTGATTAGAGGTACCCGGCATGATTAGAGGTACCCGGCATGATTAGAGGTACCCCGCACAATTAGGGGTACCCCACATAAATTGAGGTACCCGACGTAATTCGAGGTACCCGGCTGATCAGATGCAAGAGAATCCTCCGAAAATATCCGCCATGAGAAACATCTCTATCTCTTAAAAGATATTATTCGATTTTGTCAGAATTAGGAATCAAGAACATCGTATCAAAATGGGGGGACAGCCGCCTGCTACCACTGCCAAAAGTGAAGGACATTGTCCCAAGGACAGTGGTCCTGAGCCACCTACCCGACAGTTACTGCAGAGGTACCCTGGACCACTCTCCAACGCGCGCCACGTTTCCAAAGGATAAGATACGCCGCGAACATGCACATAACGGCCCAAAAATCATAAAATGGTAAAAGGACGTTAGCCAAAAAGGGCACACCACATGGCAACTAAGGTACTCCATATATAAAGGTGCCTAGGTTTCATTCTCCATCATGTTTTCACTCACCATTAACACTCACACTTGGTTTTCTTCAACCTTAAACCCTAATTTACAGATGGCTAGCTAGCTCTCTTTACCATAAAAGCTTGAGTTTGCTAACTTGAGCGTCGGAGTGTGAATGCCGGGGTACCCTGGCTTCACCTCTAACCTCTATTTCACTGTTTTGCAGGCGTGAAGCTCATTTTGAAGGATATCTCTCTTGGTTTTGAGCTTTCTCCAATGTTACCACTTCATCTCCCCTTTTCACCTCCCCCAAATTTCAGGTACACCGCACCGCGCACAACAAACCAGTGAGTTACCCCATCTCCCCCAAAAATATAAATTCATTGTTCAAGATAGATTTTGGCTTTTCCTACCCCAAAATTTTTTGAAAACAATTGTCTATAAAAAACTTACTCTATCAAGATATTAGGATAGAAGTATGATTTTGACCATATTTGACTAAAGATTAACATATTATTTTATTTAAAAACCACAACAGTAGCATTTTAGAAATCACTCAAACAATGCGTTTAAAAAATTAAAATCATAGAAATAAAAATAAAAACGTTTGTTTGAAAGAAAAAAAAAAGCATGCCGCTCTTTCTAAATGTGTCTCCCCTTTTAGGAAAAATTTCTGATTTGGCTCTTTTTCTCTCGATCACCAAAAGCTTTTCCCCTTCTGATTTCTTTCAATCGCTAAACCAAAATCAGCAAAATAAAAAAAATAAATGAATAAATACCAAGTAGTTAAATTATGTTCATGTTCAATATGCTACAAAATTCAATTACTTCACTCTATTCGCTTTCAGTTTCTTTGATTAACCTGAAGGTTACGTTTGATACAACTTTTGAAATAAATCTTATTTAGGTAGAGCTTTTATTAGTAGAATTTTTGTAAATAGAGTTTTTACTAAAAAAAAATTAGTTGTTTATTTGTCAATAAGAGTTTTTATTAAAAATTTATAAAATTACTTTAATAGGAAAATTTTTTAAATTTCTATTATGAAAATAATAAATAAGATTGTTAAATTAGTAGAGGATATTTTAAATATTTTAACATTTAAAAAAAAATTCAACCTCTACTCCTAAAAGTTCAAAATTTGAGCTTTTACTAGTAGAGGTAAAATAACTTATTTAAGCTTCAAAAACTCTATAAAAAAAAAACCCAAACAACAGCAAAAATTATAATAAAAACTTATGACATTAAATAAGTACTTATGGTCATTAAATAACTCGTACTAACAAGTTACTAAATCACCGTCCATTAATTGAAACCTTAAATCGCAATTTCCATTCACCATTTGCTTTAGTTTGCCATAGTAAGTTTAGTTCTCTTATTCACTCGCTTTAATTCGCTGTACATTTTATTTGAGAATTAAAGTTTTGGTTTGGGATTTTTTATTTATTATTTGGGTTGGGGTTTTGGTTTTTCTGGTAGGTAAGAGCTGAGGGGATAAATGTAAATGATCATCGTGATTCAGTTTGTTGGATTAACCCTAAATCGTTGTCGGTCATTGAAACCTAAATGATCGTTTCGAATCGCTATTTAGCTTGAATTCGAAGTTGTACGCTCAGTTTTCCCTCTCTGTCTCACCCACATTTGTTCATGTGTTATTTGAGTTGGTTTTTCTAATTTGGTTTGGGGATTTGCTATATTATTTTCTGAACGTTAGGAAGTAAATATATTAATGCATATTTGCTTTGTTCATTTGATTTACTGGATTTAATACGCCATTGGATTTTTGGTAGTAAATATTTTGTTGATCACTTTGATGTCAACTACCCACAACATCTGCTGCTAAGCTTATCGAAGCTATTAACTCTATCTTGTTAATCCACTTGTCCTATCCTTTTATACATGACTGGCAAATTGTTTGGAAAATAGAAAAAAGTTAGGTTTGATTGTTTGTATTTGTATCTGAGGGGGTTAAAAGAAAAAGAAAATGGAAGTGGATTATGAATGGAAGGAATGTGTGAAAGTGTTTGTGAAAATGTTAGATGGAAGCGATGAGGTATTGCTTCTATCTTTATTAATATGGATGGAAAAATCTCTACTTGGCTTTTTTTTGTTAAGAAAATATGGATTGCATTAAACAAACAAAGCAACAACTAACCAGGGAGGTGGAACATGTCTCCACTCACCCGAACCTGACATAGAACCCCCCGCCCGAGCAACAATATGGGCAGTGGAGTTCGCAGATCAACGAACAAAAGAGAAAGTCATTACTCCTAGTGATTGAGCCAAAGCTCTACAATCAGCAATAATAGTACCAAAACCATTAGGATCAACAGCCTCATCATGTAAAGCATTAAAAATTTGTAAACTGTCCATCTCTAAAACAACAGGCTGAAGAGCAAACTTCTTAAGCCAGCTAAGAGCTTCCCTTACACCGATTGATTCAACCTCACGTGCTTCAAATCTATCAGGAAGGATATCACTTTTCGCCGCAATAAAGTCACCCCTAGCAGATCGGCTGACAGACTCGTAACTAATCATGCCTCTTGAGCTGAAAATAGTTGCATCAACATTACACTTGTACCACTTTGAACAAGGCTTATTCCAGCAAACTAAGCCATGAGCAGATGTATTAGAAGCTTGGGGGAAATAAACACTCTTGCGAGCTTGCTGCCAAAGAAACAAACTCCAACCAGCAATATTCAACACAAATTGGACCCTCCCATTGACATCGTTCCAAACTTTGTTATTTTTATTCAACCACAATCCCCAGCAAACCATAGCAGCCAGACTACAATCATCAATATTATAGCGAGTAAACAAATCCTCCAACCAGTTGATGAAGAGTAGGAATCTATATTATACTAGGATTAGTTTCCTTATTAACTAAAGTTTAAAACTTTTAAATTCCTTTCTAATTTAGAATTTTGTTTCCCTTTCAATTTAGGATTTTGTTTTTACTTCATGAATTAGGATAATTACTACTACTATAAATAGCTCCCTCTTGTAGCCTTTAAAGGCAGAATTTTGAGTTCAATAATATTTCAATTTTCAAATCTCTTTGTGAGTATTTGAACAGTTAATTCTCGTTATTCTGCGGAATCAACGAGCCTTAACCCCTAAATTCGCGGTATTCTTTTGAATCAACGTGAATTTAGTTGTTCTTTTGTTCTGGTATTCTCTAGAATCAACCTAATATTTTGAACATTAAACTTCCGCTGCATCACCAGTGAACAAAGCTCAATCAACTCCCATTAAATCCAATCACAGAGGATAACCAGCAAGCTTTAGTAAAAGGGCATGTAACCAAGATATGGTATACAGATTCAGATGAAGTGTGATAAAGAGGGCAGAAAGTTTGTACCTCTACTCGACGCTGCAAAAGGTTGTCGGCAGTTGGAATAACATTAGCTATTGGTCGCCAAAGAAAGTTTTTAACTTTTGCCAAAACAGGAAGTTGCCATAAATTACGCCAAGCACTATTACTAGGAAGGTGCCATAAATTGCTCTTTCCCACAAGATTTGCTCCCATCCTTCGCGAATTTTGTGGCCTCATTCTCATTCACTACCATAGCAACCCCTGATTTTAAGCAGTTGCCAAGATTACCTTCCTCCATCTCTGGTGGCGTTGTCCTCAGCCAACGCTCACCAGAATTCATTATACCTCACCTAAGCGGTACTTTCATCCATATACCATAGGGTCTAACAACATTACCATCCACACTATCATACAAAGAAGGACAATTGCACTCAGTATGGCCTAGAAGACCACCGATGAAACAAAACACATTGAGTCGTTCATACTTGAAATCCACCCAAAACCATTCCCCTCATGTTCGTTTCAACCACATTCGTCGCTTGCGAGGCTTCCTTACATCAAGAGACACCTTCAGTTGCATATAATTCCGCCAAACACCAATATAATTGCCAATACTATGCAAGTTCTGTTCAAATTGGAAACCAAATGGCAAATTATAAACTTGGATCCAAAAGGTAGTACAAAGGAACATTTTGGGGTTGCTCATCAGCACTTAATATGTGAACAAGGAGAATGTGTTGATCAAATATCCATAGTCCAGAATTGAGAACCCTCCTTACATCAATGTCATGAAAGAATTGAAACAAGAATAGAGTAGGAGATAAGTCCTTGATACAAACACCCTTTCCCGACCTCCATAAGGTCGCCATAGTATTCTTCACAGAGCAAAATTGATCACCTTATCAGTTAGGAAACGTCCCACAAGGCAATAACGAGAATCAATTTTAATTCCCCCATTATCTTCATCCTCCTCTCCAGCCACCTCAAGACCACTCTCTTCCTCTTCATCAAGTTGCAAACGTGCACATTCAGTATGCAAATCAACTACTCCACGACTACTTGAACCAGCCATAGAGGAACATAAAAACAAGGCGAGTGAATGAGAAATGAATAGCAAAACCAACTAAGAGACAATCTGACTTGTCAGTGAGACAAGACGAACAAACTTGTCAAAAGACAAGACTAATTGATCTCTATTTATACTTAGCTTTTAGACAATTATATATTAAAGAAATAAAAATTTATATGATACATATGCTGGTGATCGTTGCAGTTTTTCACCTAGGGAAAAATACAAATGTTGATTTGATGGCCGAGGATTTCTGAAGCTTGGTAAGTTCACCGCTATCTATTAATTTTCTTTTTAAATATTTTACATCTTTTGCTTTCTTAAAAGCTTATTTAATATTCGAAGCCTGATAAGTTCATTGCTATGTATCAATTTTCTTTTCTTTTTCTTTTTTTTTCAATATTTTATATCTTTTGCTCTCTTGAAAGCTTAGTTATAGATCAGTGTTGAGAGTTTGATCTCCCTTGGACATATTGAATCAGTGATTACGCCTTGAACATAAGATGAGTATATGGGACCTATATGCAGTTATCTGTAAAGATCTTGTTAGCATACTGAATTAGTATGTCATTTGAATTATTACTTCTAATTGTTAAATTTATGGTTGAAAAGGCTTAGAGTACTTTCTAATTGTTAAGTTTCAATGTTAACATGCACTACTAGAAAAATGGGCTTTACTGACACTTCGTTACTGACACTTTGCAAAAAGTGTTAGTACTTATATACATATGCACCATTTTCCACTTTTGACAAATAGGAATAAGAGATTAATGATACTAGGGTGTCAGTAAATTAAACATCAAAGATCACTAACACTAAAGTATCAATGATAAAAAAAAAATTCATAAAAATTTTGTTTTATCTCCAACTCGAACCTGAGAGCTCTAAGATTTAAAGCTTTAATGTTTTGAGCACAGACCATCAAATCTCGATGAGTCAAAGTCATAATAATATTTAAATTATTAAAAAATGAAAATATAAATAGCAACAACATAAATCACACTTGACTTTTCCCCATCTACCCAGACTATATGGACTGTCTCTATCTTGCTTTCATCGTTTACTTTCTCTTTCGTTTTTCTCTTCTTGATCTCTTCTGTTTTGCACTATCCATTTACAAATTAAATTCAATTAATTTAGATAGATAATGAAAAGTTAAAACTCTGTTTCGTTTTTCCATTTTTCCCAAATTGAAACACAAACCAAAACCCTAATCGCTTGTTATCAAAGGAGTTTTTCTCCAACTAAACCATCCAGTGCCTATACTAGGCAAGCAAGTAAAAACCATCGACAAGGGGTGAAGTGGCACCATCGGTTGCGTAATATTTTATTCAAGTAATCTCATTCTCCCTGACAAGTTAAGTCCAGAGAAAGAACTGTAGAGGAGGTTATCAGCTGGTAATGGCAGAATATTTTATTTGTTTTGGGCAATTTAATTATTGGGTTTGTTTTAATTTGGCTTTTGAATAATATTTTTGAATTTTTATTTTTGGGTTGTTTCAGATATTCAGAAATTGAACAGTAGTGTGACCTTGGTGGGTTTTGTTTTCCAAATCTTTTTTTTCTTTTATTTATTCATAACTTGAAATTTATGTTCTTATTTTTCTAAATCTTCACTCACATGCAGTCCAAAAATACGGGCATTTTAAGTGGTGCATTACTTGCTACTGCGACTCTGTTTTTTTTTTTGCAACATTTGAGGTTAGTTTCAAACTTTTGTGCATGTGATTTACTGTCATTGTTATTTAAAACTAAGAATGGGCATTTTTTTTAGTTTCTGCAATAAACTGTTAGCTCCGTTTCTTAACTTTGAGCAATGAGTTAGTTGATTTTGAATGTACTAAAATATGAAATTTCATTTTAGCTTTTGCCTTTGTGATTAGGAGATGATTGTTTGGGTGTTATATTGGCTAAATGACTGTGTATTTAGTGGTTACAAACTATTTACATCTCTGTTTCATGTGAAGAGAGGCAAATTTTGTTATATAATCCTACTTGTTTATCAATGATATGAATTAATTAAGTTCGTGGTTGTGAGTATATTGAGATTGTATAAAGTTGATGATTTGTGTTTGATTCAATAAAGAAATGCTTGTTTTAAAGTAGCTCTGCATGTTGTATTTGAAGTTAAAAAATGATTTATAGAATCTTAAAAAATGGCTTGCAAAGTGGTATAAAGACATTATTTATTTGAACTCTTAACTTTTGTTAGTTACTTGACTTATGAATTAGTTCGACTACTTAAAAAGCCATTAGCACCCATCTTACCTATTAATCTCCTATTTAAGTTTCAAAACTTATTTTGTTTCAATTTCAGGATTTTGTCTAAATTATTATTATAATTAATGATTTATAAGGGCTATTAATGATTTTCCAGAATTATAAGTTTTTTATTACAACTATAATCATAATAACATTGAACTTTAAATTAATCATACAATTTAATAAACTTAAACTGACATTACATATGTGAACAGGTAAAATATTTGAAATGGACAGAAGTTGGATAACTTGTGATAGATTGTCTGTAGAGTATCGTTCTGGAGTTGCTGATTTCTTAGATTTTGCCATTTTGAATGCTGAAAATCGAATGTCAATTAGATGTCCTTGCACCTTTTGTTGTAATATGGAGTTTCATACTCCTCAACAAGTGAAGGATCATTTATTTGAAAAAGGTTTTCTCCCAAGATATATTGTTTGGACTTGGCATGGTGAGACTGACTCTAAATCTACATTTACAAACTGTGAAGACCATTCACATAGTCAAAGATTTAGATGTCATGATTACAGTAATATAATTGACATGGTCGAAGATGCTTACGAGCATTGTGATAGAGATCCTAGTTCTTTTAAGGATATGCTTGAAGATGCTGAAAAGCCTTTGTACCCGGGTGCAAAACATTCAAAGTTATCTAGTTTAATGAGACTTTACAATGTGAAAGGGAACTATGGGTGGTCCGATAAAGGGTTTTCTGCTTTGTTAGAAGTCCTTGCTGATATTTTGCCAAATAATAATACTCTACCTATGTCAATGTACGAGGTTAAGAAAACAATGAAAGTGCTAGGCTTAGAGTATGAAAAAATACATGCATGTCCAAATGACAGCATTTTGTATAGGAATGAATTTGCTGATCTTGCTGAATGCCCAAATTGTGGAGCATCTAGGTATCAAAAAAAAAAAGATAGCTCAACAAAATTTAGGAAAGGGGTTCCTAAAAAGGTATTATGGTATTTTCCACCTATTCCTAGGTTGAAAAGATTGTTTCAATCACCACAAACAGCTCAAAATTTAACATGGCATGCTAATAAAAGAATTAGAGATGGCAAACTTCGCCACCCAGCAGACTCACCAGCCTGGCAACTAATTGACAATAAGTGGCCAAAATTTGCACAAGAACCTAGAAATCTCCGTTTAGCTCTCTCAACTGATGGGGTTAACCCACATAGTACACTTAGCACTACTTATAGTTGTTGGCCTGTTATATTAATAACATATAATCTTCCTCCATGGTTGTGTATGAAGAGAAAGTTTTTGATGTTGTCACTTTTGATATCTGGCCCTAAACAACCTGGAAATGATCTAGATGTATACCTAGCACCTTTGATTGAGGACTTAAAAACTCTATGGGATGTAGGTATTGATGTTTATGATTCTTATAGAAAAGAAACCTTTAATTTACGGGCTGTCTTGATGTGGACAATTAGTGACTTTCCAGCATACGGAAACCTCTCTGGTTGTACTGTTAAGGGCTATTATGCTTGCCCAATTTGTGGGATAGACACTTGTGCATGTTGGCTGCCACATAGTAGGAAAATGTCATATATGGGCCATCGCCGCTTTCTACCACTCGGTCACCTATTTCGGAAACTGAAAAAGGTTTTTAATGGGAAGCAAGAGTGGAATGAGCCTCCTAAAACTTTGTCTGGTGAGGAAATCTTTAATATGGTGGAAGATATAGATATTAAGTTCGGGAAAAAGAAGGCCAAAAAGCGGAAACATGATGGCGGTGGCGGCGGTGGTGGTGATGAGAACATAACTGAAAAATTGTACAAAAAAAAGTCAATCTTTTTTTAGTTAGATTATTGGAAGCATTTATTAGTTCGCCATCAATTAGATGTGATGCACATTGAAAAAAATGTGTGCGAAAACATATATGGCACATTACTTCATCAACCAGGCAAAACAAAAGATGGGATTAATGCTAGAAAAGATCTTGAGTCTTTGAAGATCAGGGGAAAACTAGTTCCTGATGAAACAAACAAAAAAAACAAAGTCCTACCTCCAGCTCCTTATACTTTGAGTAAAAAAGAAAAAAAATAGTTTTGTGAAACCTTGCTGAGTGTGAAAGTCCCTGATGGGTATTCTTCCAATGTCCAAAACCTTGTTTCAATAGATGATTGTCGGCTTCAAGGCCTTAAGTCCCATGACTGTCATACTTTGATGCAACAATTTCTACCACTAGCCATTCGAAACTGTTTGCCTATAAATGTTAGAAGGGTCATAATCAGGATGTGCTTCTTTTTTAATACATTGTGCTGCAAAGTGGTAGATCCTAATACTCTTGACCAATTGCAAGAGGAACTTGTAATCACTTTATGCCTACTGCAGCAGTACTTCCCACCTAGCTTTTTTGACATAATGATCCATTTAACAGTCCACTTAGTTGAACAAGTTAGGTTATGTGGGCCTATTTATCTTCGATGGATGTATCCTTTTGAGAGACAAATGAAAACTCTCAAGGATTATGTTCGTAATCGCTACCGCCCTGAGGGTTGTTTTGTAAAAAGTTATATTGTAGATGAAGCACTTGCATTTTGTGTTGAGTATCTCTCAAATTGTGATGTTATTGGGCTGCCTACTGGTTGTCCAATTGATTTATCTATCGAAAAACCTTTGGGAGGTGCAAACATAAAGGTGGTTGATGATGCTTTGTTGGCACAACCACACCGGTGTGTTCTAATGAACACCCCTGAAATCCAAATATATATAGAGTAAGTTAATTTTTTCCTCTCAAATATTACTATTGTATTATTAGATTAATATATTAGTTTTTAAATCTTAATATGGTCTCACTGTAGGGAGCATATGCATTATTTGGCATCAAGAAACCCCTATAAGGCAAAAACAAATTTGTGGTTGCAAAATGAACACATACGTACATTTTTTGGTTGGTTACAAGCAAAGGTTAGAATTACTTAACTAAATACAATATAGGATATAAACTTTAACAAGATTTTTCTACATGTTACTAATTACTAAACTTGTTAATTTAAATTATAGGTGGCACATGATAAAGCAAATAATGTGCCGATTGACGAAATAGTGTACTGGTTGGCAAACAAACCACGCTCAAGCGTGGTGACCTTCTCTGGCTACGAGATAAATGACTTTAATTTTACAACGAGGGACCGGGACTGTAATCGTGTGACCCAAAATAGTGGTGTTAGGGTTGTTGCTAACACTCTATAGATTTCAAGCTCAAAAGATAAAACTCCTCATTTTGGAGACATGACATTTTATGCATTCACTGATTTAGTAGCTTGATTATCTAATGGTTAAAAAAACACTTTTCAAGTGTGATTTGGTAGATGATAGAGGGGTTTACACTGATAATTTAGATTTCACTGTAGTTGATTTAAATCGGATTGGCTATAAATTTGATTGCTTAATTCTGGCTTATCATGCAAAATAAGTATTTTATGTAAAGGATCAGCTAGATAATAATAAATCAATAGTTTGTTCAGTGACCGACAAAGCTTATAAGTTAAATGGGGAAAAATGTGAAGACGTGGATGTATTTTCTCTATTATCTAACAAACTTCCAGTATGTGAGTTGGATGAGAAAGATGATGAAGGAATTTATGACAGAAAAGATTGTGATGCTATTCCAATAGATATTGATTTAGAAAATTAGTGAATGCATTATTGTATTTAGTTTCCAGCACCAATTTTCACAGTTTTCCAGTAAGTGATTTATTTATTTCATTATATGCTATTGCTCTTGTATTAACTTATTAATCTAAATGATATACTTATTTATTTTAATCATTTTTAGGATTATAGGAGATGGCTGAAGATGTTGAGTTCACTCCTTCAGAGCTCGATGAAAGACCAAGGAGAAGAAAACAAAAAAAAAAGTTTGCAAAAGCAATTTTTTCCTCTCAAATATTACTATTGTATTATTAGATTAATATATTAGTTTTTAAATCTTAATATGGTCTCACTGTAGGGAGCATATGCATTATTTGGCATCAAGAAACCCCTATAAGGCAAAAACAAATCTGTGGTTGCAAAATGAACACATACGTACATTTTCTGGTTGGTTACAAGCAAAGGTTAGAATTACTTAACTAAAATACAATATAGGATATAAACTTAACAAGATTTTTCTACATGTTACTAATTACTAAACTTGTTAATTTAAATTATAGGTGGCACATGATAAAGCAAATAATGTGCCGATTGACGAAATAGTGTACTGGTTGGCAAACAAACCACGCTCAAGCGTGGTGACCTTCTCTGGCTACGAGATAAATGACTTTAATTTTACAACGAGGGACCGGGACTGTAATCGTGTGACCCAAAATAGTGGTGTTAGGGTTGTTGCTAACACTCTATAGATTTCAAGCTCAAAAGATAAAACTCCTCATTTTGGAGACATGACATTTTATGCATTCACTGATTTAGTAGCTTGATTATCTAATGGTTAAAAAAACACTTTTCAAGTGTGATTTGGTAGATGATAGAGGGGTTTACACTGATAATTTAGATTTCACTGTAGTTGATTTAAATCGGATTGGCTATAAATTTGATTGCTTAATTCTGGCTTATCATGCAAAATAAGTATTTTATGTAAAGGATCAGCTAGATAATAATAAATCAATAGTTTGTTCAGTGACCGACAAAGCTTATAAGTTAAATGGGGAAAGATGTGAAGACGTGGATGTATTTTCTCCATTATCTAACAAACTTCCAGTATGTGAGTTGGATGAGAAAGATGATGAAGGAATTTATGACAGAAAAGATTGTGATGCTATTCCAATAGATATTGATTTAGAAAATTAGTGAATGCATTATTGTATTTAGTTTCCAGCACCAATTTTCACAGTTTTCCAGTAAGTGATTTATTTATTTCATTATATGCTATTGCTCTTGTATTAACTTATTAATCTAAATGATATACTTATTTATTTTAATCATTTTTAGGATTATAGGAGATGGCTGAAGATGTTGAGTTCACTCCTTCAGAGCTCGATGAAAGACCAAGGAGAAGAAAACAAAAAAAAAAGTTTGCAAAAGCAAGAAGTTAGTCATGAAGCTGTAATTGAGCACAATTCTTATGGTGTTCCAGTTGGAAAGGGAAGAAATGATCTTAGGAGTTACATTGGAGTCATTGTACGTGAAACAATTTCAATTTTACTTGATGATTGGAGGCGTGTGCCACTGGAGATGAAGGAAACTTTGTGGGTTCATTTTCAGGTTTTGTTTACTTGTTTCATAGTATGTTTAAAGATTTTATATAACTTCCAAATTTTTTTAAAGTTGTTTCTAATCCATGTTATTGGTTTACAGAAAAAATTCAAATTGAGCTTGAAATGCAAAAGCCAAGTATTAAAGTGGATGGGGGTTGCATCAAGAAACTTTCGATGTGAACTGGCAACTGAATTCGTTCTACCTAACAAGGACGATCGAAACTCACTAAGGTTGCCTCCTATTGAATATCCAAGCATTAAAAAGGAAGATTGGAAACTTTTTGTTGAAAAAATTTTGTCTGAACAATTTCAAGTGTGTTGTTTGTTAATATTACCTGATTTATTTGTTGGTAGTTACTAATAATCAATGGTAACCTTTTGTTTTTCAT
Source organism: Citrus medica (assembly GCA_002013955.2). Classification (NCBI taxonomy): domain Eukaryota; kingdom Viridiplantae; phylum Streptophyta; class Magnoliopsida; order Sapindales; family Rutaceae; genus Citrus; species Citrus medica. Next base: position 166,183 of record MKYO02025714.1, read on the forward strand.
ATAAACTATTTGTGCAGGAAAAAAGTAAGAAGACAAAAGACAAAAGAGCAAAGAATGTTTACAACCATCGCTTGGGTAGCACAGGATATGGTGGCAAGTTGTATAGAAAAGTAAGTGTGGTAAATAATCTAATTCCAGTAACATAAGTAATCTAATACGTATAATATAATGAATCAATTATTTATGTTTTATGTCACCTTGTAACAGAAAAAAGAGAGTGGAGTTTCTGAACGAGAGATTAATCACAGTGAAGCTTGGTTAATGGCACGAGCAGACTAAGATGACAAATATGCTTCTGATGTGACGCCAATTGCTAAGAAAATAGTAAGTCACTTGTATACTTAATTCTTATGAATTTTCTTTATAATATGTGTATGTGGGGGTAGATATTTACGTAGATATATACTGCTTTTTGTAATAATTGTATGGCAACATTTACAAGTGACAAAAACTCAGTAAGATTTTATTAGAACTTATTTCTTCGCATATAAAAAGGTTAAAACTTGTGTGAGGTGTTGTCTTGTAATATTTTATGTAGTTTCAATTTGAATTGTATATGGATTTGCTCTTTGTTAAAGATTCAAGAAGGATATTAGTTTAGTTTAGCTTATGTCTTGTACTCGTAATTGCGGATTTACAATATTTTTTTTTTGTAGAATGAGCTGAAGAGTCAAGTTGAACAAGGAACATTCCAATCACAAAGGTCACATGACATTCTAGGTGAAGCTCTTCAGAAGCAGCCAAATGGAAGCAGGGTGCAAGGAGTGGGGCAATTCGTCACCCCATCTATGTACTTTCATGTCCCTGATGCCATTGAGTTAGCAAGAGAAAGAAAGATGTATCAAGAGAGTTTCCAATTCATGTATGCTCAATTAGAACGCATGAATGCAAGGTTAAATGAGTACATCAATACTGAAGTTGGAAGTTCTAACTTTCATAAGCCCAAAACTTCCACTGGTGTTCAAATTGACAATACTCAACAATCCCCTGAAACTCTTGGAAAAAGAAAGGTATATGGCATGTTACATGTCATTATTTTATTTCCATTTGTATATGCATGTATTACTACTAATAGTATGTATTTTGATTATTGCATAGGCTGATTTCCCATCGGGTAAGTCGACTTCAAAATCTGTCAAGAGTAAAATTAAGGACAGTCCCACCATAATTTCCCAAGCAACTCCTCAACAAACCCTCGAAAAAGTAGAGTGTGAAATTACTTCAAAGCCCACACTGAGAAGATCTCCTAGATAGGCAGTTCTCCTGTCATGACAAAGTACCCAACAAAGAACCAGTAGTCATCAGACCAGCAAAAGTACCCAAAAAAGAACCACTGTTCATCAGACCAGGTGTGGTAGCCAAAAAAGAACCACGGGTCATCAGACCAGCAGGAAAAGACCTCAAGGTACGTGTGAAGAATACACGGGCAGCAGCACGATCAAGAAAGAATGACATGAGTGAATATATGAACATGTTTACCATGTTCATCGAAAATTCTTTACCTCGGTTGATCAAGATTTGGCATGACACATCAACCTTTCGTGAAATTTGGGAAACACACTTTGACAAATAGATTTGTGCTAAAATCATCGAGTTTAAAGAGGTCTCAAACTGCATCATTAACATATGGATCAAGTACGGTAAATCATAGCTTATGTTTTAGTAAACTTGGAGCTATTATTTTGTTTCCTTTATTCAAACTTACTTTATTATATACATTTGTTTCCTCTTAGACACCTGTATGAGGAGATGGAGAGCAACGGAAGTACTAAACCAGTTCAGTTTGGGCTTTTGAGAAGCTATATCCAAGGGTCAGCTTCAAAGACAAGACTCAATACATTTCAAAATTGTTAGGCTTGACAGAATTGGGACAAGTCATCGTATTCCCGTATAACCCTGGGTATAACATTTTTCATTTGCTAGTGATATTCTTTAATTTGTAGATTAATCATGAAGTTAAAAACTTTTACTTGTAATTCATGTGTGAGAACAATTTTTACTTTGTTTAGTGCTCACTGGGTGTTATTGGCAATTGATATGGTGAGACGTACAACATATTATCTTAATCCTTTGGAAGGTAGTCTTGATGAAGAGCTAATGTAGATTGTCAATCAGTTAAGTTTGTTATTTGTATCTTTGATCATGTTGTTTTATTTTTATGTCTTATGCTAATTATTTGCTAACGTTAGATATGTCTCTTAATTGTAGGGGGATTCGAATACATCAGAGTTTAAATTATGATACAAAGGCCAATGTTCAATGGATACCTATCAAGGTAAAAATCAAACAAACCTAAATAATTATTGTTAACATACAGTAAGAAATTAATGTAATTTTGATCTTGTAGTGTCCGAGGCAGCCGAGCAGCTTTAAATGTGGTTACTATGTGATGAAATACATGCAAGATATCATCACAAATGTGAATGTTCTGAAAAATAATGTAAGTATTGAAAACGATTTTTACAATACTGCATCATATTGTTTTAATTTACTATGAAATGAATAAGCTCAAACACCTATTGTGTGCTTTATAGTTATCTTTTCATTGCGTATTGTATGCATTTTATAAACTGTGAGGGTACTTATAATGGTGACTATGTTGCATACTGTTGAATAGATTATATGAATATCCATATAGACATGAATTAGGATTTTGGATATACACAATGTACTGCATATCCCAACACAAAACAATTGTTTGAGTAGCAAAGTAGTTATTAGTGGGGATGTGCTACGGTGTCGTTGCTTGTACTTTACTTTGATGAGGATAAGTTGTCATCCTAATTAAGGTTTTGTATATACATCCATATTTGTATTAAATCGTGTATTGTTGGGGTTCACAAGTTGCTTCGGCTATCAAATATTGTTGTTGTTGGGGTTCACAAGTTTTTTTTTTGGAATTACTATGATCAGGATGTTCAGTATTTACCTATATAATTTTGGATAAAACAATAACATTGTTGGAGTTTATTTGTTGGCTTTAATTGTTAACACACAAATATATTTAAATGAATGATAATTAAGTAGTTTGGTCAAGGATTTTCGGTGAATAACTTGTTGTTTTAAAATTAAAGTTCAAGGGAGTTGAGGAATACACTCTGAAGGACCTCTCACAACTTCGTGATCAGTGGGCTACATACGTTGCCAAGTTAATTACAGCCTACAATCACGAGGTAACATACAAGTAATTTATGATTATTTTTCCTTAAAAATATACAAGACTTATTTTTTGTGGTGTGCTAATTGATTTTATATACTTGTAGGTGGAAAAAAAATGAAGGCATATGCGGACTCCAAAATCAGTGACATTGTTATTTATTTTTTCTTGTTGGCTAAATTTTCATAAATTAATTTAGTACTTTATCGTGTATACTACTTGTTCAAAGCTTAATTTAGTACTTGAACTTGTTTTTTACCCCAAAACAATGATGTATTTGAACTATTTTAAATATTTAAAATGTGTATTATGTGAATTGCATTACAAGATTTGGTATGTTTAATATATTTTGGGTTTATTTTAATTGTAAAATAAACAGGAATAATGTGATTAAAAAAAATAAAACACAACTGGTATAGCACCGTTAATACTGACACTAATTATTTAAATGACGATAAGAATTTTTTATGTTACTGAGTCAATGGATTCCTGATACTGTAGTCACATAAATCAGTGATATATAAATAGTATCATTAAATGCTAACACGATTGAGTCACTATCCTTGTGACTCTCTAGTGATACAAAATACTGACATAGAAATAGTATCAACTGATACTAACACCATAGTATCACTATTGTGGTGATACTATAGTGACACTCTCTAGTTAATTCTGACTTGAACATTACTGACACAATTAACAAGTGCCAGTAAAAGTAATAAAATGTGTATTATGTGAATTGCATTACAAGATTTGGTATGTTTAATATATTTTGGGTTTATTTTAATTGTAAAATAAACAGGAATAATGTGATTAAAAAAAATAAAACACAACTGGTATAGCACCGTTAATACTGACACTAATTATTTAAATGACGATAAGAATTTTTTATGTTACTGAGTCAATGGATTCCTGATACTGTAGTCACATAAATCAGTGATATATAAATAGTATCATTAAATGCTAACACGATTGAGTCACTATCCTTGTGACTCTCTAGTGATACAAAATACTGACATAGAAATAGTATCAACTGATACTAACACCATAGTATCACTATTGTGGTGATACTATAGTGACACAAGATATTGACGCAAAAATCACTGACACCAAAAATTAGTGTCAGTGTGTTCTGACTTGAACATTACTGACACAATTAACAAGTGCCAGTAAAAGTAATTACTGACACTAAATTGGTGTCAGTAAAGCTCATTTTTCTAGTAGTGATACATAGGCTGTTGAGCAATGATTAGTCACACATGCTTTGTGCCTTTTATTCTCTTTTACTATTATTATTTCAATAGTTCAAATTCCAGCCCCTATTTCATGCTAGATGAAATTTATCTAAGAGCATGAAAACTTCTACGCTTTTGGATTTTTTACAGTTGGCTACTAATGTTTTGCAATCTATCACTTATGGACTGATAGCACAACTTTGAATTCTCTTATGTTTCTTGCACCATAATAGTGTTACTCTTATTTTCCTTAGTTACATTCTTGAAACTAATAAATCTAACCAAATAATCAAAGTAAAAAAAATGAAGACAACTTAGTGCTTGTGCAGGTTTATTGGAATATAGTACTTATTGCATCTCATTATGTGCATCCACAATTTTTCTTCCATTGTTTTGTCCGTGTTTTGATTTCAAATTATAATGTATTCTTTTGATCAATGCCACATTAGTTGGTGTCTCATTGTTTAAGTCACTTTGTTCTAGGAGCATATTGTTGGGTTTGGATAATTTGCTTTATTGCATTTCTAGGTTTCTTCTTTAGTTTAGGGTTAGAAGTCATGTTGCATATGATAATGCTGCTGGAATTAAATTGCAGTTTTGCAGGAAAATTAAACTACTTGATGGTTTTGTGTATATGCAAGTGCACTTGCAATTGGTGTGCATCTTTGTTTAAAAATTAATTGCAGGATTGATAGAAAGTGATTCTGCGGTTCTGCTTGCTATTGGGCTGGAATTTGAACATGCAGTTGCTAGACTTTGGATTGTTTATTGTAATGTGAATTGTAGGAATGGATATATAATTTGTTTAATTGCCATACTGTAAAGCTATGTAGTGATACTGGTAGTTTTAACTTTTAATATTACGTTTTATATTAATTTCATATTTAAAATTTTAATTTTTGAAAATTATTGCAGTTGGAGAATTTATAAAATAAATAATAAAAAATACAATTCAAATAATAGTAAGTAAGATTAATATTAATTCAAATCAAACAATAATAATAAAATTCCAAATATTATCAATAATATAATTTTTATATTAATTTTAGTTGAAATTAAATCAATTTTCAGCCGAAAAGTTAAGAAAGGCAAAAAATTTGAATTTCTATCTGAAATTAAATGTGACATACGTATTATTATTAAAAGCTATCATAAAATCATGGTAGAAAAAATTCGGTCATAAATGAGTGCACTGACATAAACGATGGATAATTTATCTGCTATGTACTTTCTTTTGTGATGATTATTTTCTGTTATTTATTGTCTTTTTTTATAACATATCCTGACTCTTATATGACACGTGGCACAATTATTGGGGAACCAAACCCATCTCAATCTGAGCATTTATAAAATGCAAGCTCAACTCGCTATTTGACATTTATGCTGATTTTCTTGTATAAGTTGAGAATATGAATATTAAATGCCTACGAAGCAAGCACTTAAAATCATTACAAAAGTCAAAGCAAAAGCACTTAAAATAAGAATGATCAATCATTAATGAATGAGTATTACTAATCACCGGAAGCAATTGAACATGTGGCTGTGACAATGAACAATGTAAGCAAAAATTAATCCAGGTGAAAGTAATTGCTCAATATTGTATCAATATAAAACTAATTAATTAATAATACAGACAATCACCTGGATTATTTGAGACTGACAATTTGTTAGCCTCTTTTTCTTATTTTTTGTCAAGGCTACCTCCAAACTACTCTTGAATCTACGTCTTCCACGAGATGACTCTTTCTTCTTCAGACCTTTTACTTTGACAGTATCTATGTGCTGAGTCAAAGGAGATTCTTGAACTTTTTCTTGCACACTACCATCCATTTCCAAATGTAAAATATTCTCAACTAATCTTGCCAAATCCATGGCATGCGCATTTGGTAGCTCATATGCTTTTTTACTTTCGGAAGCCCAGCTAGATATCTTGATAAATATAGAGCATAAAGACCTATATCGACACGTCTGTTGCAACTTAGGATCTGCTTGGATTTCACGCCCGTACATTTCTTTGATACGTTCTGCTCTTGCTTGTTTTGGCCACCTTTTTAAAATATACCCAATAGGAATTTCTTTGACATCTATAACATCTCTAAGAACCTTGATGATATGGCTACATAAAACTCCCCTCATCTCAAACCTCCTGCAGCTACAAGCCAATGTGCCATCATTCTCTATTTTGACACATCCCTTTTCAAAATCATTCATACCAACCGTACATACTAAATATTCACCATCCCTATAGTATTTTTTCACAGATAAATCAATAGACTTTTCAAATTGGTCTTGAAAATCTTGAAAAATTACCTTCGTGTAAATTGCCCTTGCATGGGCCAACATTTTAACTGACATTTTCATATTGACGAACTTATAACATAATTCATACTCTGCTTCTAATTCCTTGTACCATTTATCATTGACCATCCTTTCAAAGTGCATAAAAAACTGAGGCATATTAAGATTTGATTTCAAGTAATCCTTTAGAATTGCATTAAAACTCTCACTAAGTTGAGTGCTCTTCATTCCAGCAAACCATGCTTGGCTAACATGTGTAAACCCATTTATGCCTTAACTCAAATATACTTTTTAGCCAATTATTACCATGTGCATCATATTCATCAAGCACGTTATCCCAAGCAACTAGAAACTCATTTTCATCCTCAATACTATCCATAAATACCGACAAGACACTTTTCACTATACTAGTACCTTTAAACACACCATATACATGCTTCAAGGCATTTTGCATCATATGCCTTGGCCATTGCAACATCTTGATCAGTGAAAATTGTTTTTGGAACCTTTCCAGACATAGCCTGCAAAAATGTTTCAAATAGCCAAATGAAGGAATCAGCAGTTTCATCATACAATAATACTGCACCAAAGGTAACAATCTCTTGATGATGATTCAGTCCAACAAACACTGCAAATGGCTGATTCTCTTCATTAATTTTGTAAGTTGTATCAAAACTTACAACATCACTAAATTGACCATAATCAATTATCATTTTAGCATCAGCCCAAAAAATATTTGTGATTTGCTCTTCATTATCTAATTGTATAGAGGAAAAAAATGAAGGATTTTTTAAATGTTGCTCAGAGAAATAATTTAGAATATACCCTGCTTCTCCATATGCCATTTGCTTTTGTCTTCTCATTCCAATGTAATTCTTTTGATTGAGTCTTGTGTATCCAAGAGATTTTCTTCCACCCACTTGCTTTACCATTAGCTCATAAGTAGACTTAAGTGAAATTCCAAATCCATCTGCCAAATCTACTGCCATTGCTTGTGAACTGGATATTCTTCTTTGAGAAGATAACATATGAGTGCACTCTTCCATTACAAGAGGATGATTATGTGATTCGACAAAATGATAAACAAAAAATTTATTCTTCTTCCTATTTAATTTAACACATAATTGAGCACCACAACCAATTCTCGTCTCTACTCTAGGTTTTACAGTTAAATGATCTTGTTTATCTTTCGATCACATGCCCGCTTTATCACAAACAAATTGCCTAGAGGTGATTTCACCTGTACGTTTATTCTTACCAAAGGTTTCTTTTCTAATACTGAACCCCATCCCATATTTAGGTTTCCAATACAATTCACTAAAATTTTCTGAACAGCATCAGTTGCGGCCATTTAAAGAACCAATGAAAACTAAAACAACAAACCCGTAGCAACCATTAAAAAAAATTATTAACATTATATCAAGTTGCTGGGGATAAAAGTATAGTGAAATCAAGAAGCGTTATAGAATCATAAGCTAACTCGTTGGATTATTATTGTTGTTGAAGTTTACGTTCAGTGGAGTAAACTAGTTTTTTCATTTTTTTTCTTACCACAATTGCTAATTATTTAAGAGATGAAAAGTTTTTGATGGTGAGAGAATAAATTGATAGGAGCGGGAATTGAAAGTGTAGCGGGAAAACATCTATATAAAACACATGATTTTAAGAGGCTGTGGAAATAATTTAGTTACAAATAAATCTTGGCCTTTGAATTTAATAATGACACCTGTCAATAAATTCTTAATAGATTCTTAAAAGCTCAGATAATGATCAGGTTAAGAGAGGAGGATCTCATTCCAAAATCATTAGGAAAAATTCGGTCATAAATGAGTGCACTGACATAGTGACAGATAAATTTTTTGCTATGTACTTTCTTTTATGATGATTATTTTTTGTTATTTATTCTCTTTTTTTTTGTAAAATATCCTGATTCTAATATGACACGTGGCACAATTATCGAGGAACCAAACCCATCTCGATCTGAGCATTTATAAAATGCGAGCTCAACTCGCTATTTGACATTTATGCTAATATTCTTGTATAAGTTGAGAATATTAAATGCCTACTAAGTGACCTCCTTACAAAATTATTTCTTAGCTTACCATTTTTTTAAGCTTAACTGAAAATCTAACATGAGCAGTCTCTTTAAGGAGAAATTTTAGAATATCTCTGATGTATTACAACTAATTAATGCATGTATGATATATGTAGTTGAATTTAATGCAATTACTATTTGTATGATATTTTTTAAAATAAATATACATATATCATAACATCATTTACTTATTATATAATTGACATAATATCTTTGATATATTTTAAAATTTCTTCTCTTTAAGAGTACACTCCCACGCTCTGGAACAACGAGCACAAAAGAGAAAGTTCGCTATTTTTGTAAAGGCAAAAAAAAATACTTCAATATTGATGGGAAATCAATATCATTCGGTAAAAGCAAGTTATGGCGAGCAAAGGTTTGGCCCAACACAGTCCTTGGCCCAAGTAGCCCAAATCTTTTTAGCGGATATTAACATTTGTTGTTACTTATCAAATAAATTTAAGGGAGAGGTTTGGAATTGGTTTCTTCTTTATAACTAAAATATAATGCGAATTACTTATTTATAGTAGCTCAACCCGATCGTAAATTTAATATGACAATAATCTTAAATTTTTTTAAATAAAAAACATATATAATACCAATATTGAAAAAAATTAAAATAAGTTACTACTAATAAGCTAGAATCCTAACATTTCATTATCATCAGAAAAAGCTAGTACTTGAACTTTATAATGTCATGAACGGAAGCCCACAATATGTTCATATTGATAAGAAACCAATTCTTTTTATATTTTCAGCTGTGAATCAGAATAATCGATAGTGAACTCATGATGTTGTTATTTTTATTTTTAATTTATTTAAAAAATAGGAGAGTGAACAAAGCCCGAATTAATGTTTAACCCTTACCTCTCTTACGAATTAAATTCGGTGGTCAACTAAATAAGGTTGTTCGAGAATCAGTCAGGCAAATGCCGCGGGGGTAATGAACTCATGTTTAATAAGCTTCAATATTCATTTTACTTGGTATAGAATGCATCTTGCTATTACAGCTAATCACTTGTTGGAAGTAATCACCAATTTTTATATCTTTATTGGATGCTGTAGCCAAGTTTTATAATAGAGGCTAATCAGAATCAAGCGTAATAATGTGTGATTAGAAACTCATGAAAAGGTTTCTATGAAATGTAATATTTGGGACTTTTAATATTGCAGGACTGGGCATAACCTGGATAAATTAATATTTCCAGAATCAAGAAAAAATTATTAACTAGCAAGCGATTGTCCATATTTTATGGCATTTCTTTTTTCCAATACTAGATGCACATATCATGTTGAGTTTCAGCTTTTGTCATCCTAGTGAATGTACAACAATTGGACTTCGGACATTGTGATTGCCATCAGCCCATATCAAGGAAGTAGAAACAATTGTTCCATTTGACAAGCCTCTTCCAGTGACAGTCACACGGAAAGACTTCTTCTCATTCAAGTACTTAAAGGTGAGAGCTTGGGGGACAACTTTGACGCCAATTTTCGAATTTTGCAAGATTTTTGCCTTGTAAGTGGTGTTTGCAAGGCCAACGTTAGTAACAGTCCTTGAAAAGTTGATTGTGAAAGACCTTCCTGGTGAAACTTGAGCTGCCATTGAAGGGTAATTGAGATCTCTTGGTGTTGCTTTATCTGAGCCTTTAGGACAAGTGCTGAAATTTCCAGAAATTTTGCCAATATTACCCTCATCATATCCCATGCTGCAGAGCATTATTATGTAATCTTGTTCGAAAGTTTCATACACAAGTCCTGGATTCACAGCTTCAACAGGATTGATATGCCCCGAACCAAATGCAAATTCAGCATCTTTATTCTTGGAAGCATTCATGGGCCGTGCTACAGAATCAACAAAATTTGGTGATCTAAGAAGGCTAACTTGCAAATTAAGTTATCCGATCATTATATGTTTTGATGATATAGATGATTAGATTACCAGTAGTCATTATGGCTGATTTGAGTGCAGAAGGAGACCAGTCGGGATGGAACGATTTAACATATGCAGCTACTCCAGCAACATGAGGACAAGACATGGATGTTCCAGATAGTATACTGTAGGTAACTTGCCTCTTAAATAACGGATCGCCAATAGGTACACCAAAAGGTGAAAATGCAGCCAATATATCTACACCGGGGGCGCTTATATCCGGCTGAATGATGTTAAACAACCATCAAATCAACATTAAGTCATATAAATATTTCTATATGAGACAACACTATGTTTTAAAAGAATATATATATATACCTTCAAGATGTCTGGTGCAATTTCATTTGGCCCGCGTGAAGAAAAGCCAGAGACAACAGGAGCATCAGAATCCATAATTGCTTCAGTAGTTAATATTTCTGCTTCGGGCTTTCTGTAACCCAGATAAGGTTGGATTATTTTTCTTGAATGAAATTAAAATCGAAAGAAATGGCCAACGTATAACAGTTAATACAATACTTTGTAGATTTCAAGTAGGAGTAAATGCTGGTGAAGTTATCCTTGCTCACAGCCACTGATGGGAATGAAACAACAAAAGAAACTTTTCCGATTTTGTCATCATTTAATGAGACTGATCCTCCAGCACCAGATCTGAGAACCTCAGAAAACTCGTCACTTGATTGACATATCAGAATCTTTCCCTTTGCTAAGGTACTATCAAGACACCCTTGGCCACCGGTACACACCCTGCAATGCAAGATGAATTCTAAAGTTCTGTTTTCTTGTTCTATGAGGAATTAATTAAGGAGTTGAACTGAACCAGGGTTAGGGAACCTACTGAAATGCCAACGGCTGTTTGCATGGTCTTGAAACATTTCTCCCATCTACCAGGGGAAACTTCTCCCCTTTCATCGAGAAAGTATTAATCGAATAACCCTGTTCGTATACTGATTGTCAGAATACTTACTAATAGAGTATTTGTAAATACGAGAGATTGTGATCCATATCATACCACTAATGTCTGTCCGCTCCCAAGAACAACTTTATCAATAAATAGGCGATCTGTGGTGCTGGCTGCTACAGACATCAACCACGGCGCTACGCTAACTGTGGAGCTCAGATAAGGACCACTATTGCCAGCTGACTGTAAGGTCAGTACTCCTTTTGCCATAGCGTGAAAGGAACCAATTGCAACGGAATCCTCAGTAAAGTTTACGGGATGCGTTCCTCCAATTGATATTGTTAAAATGTCAACCCCATCTGCAATAGCATCGTCAAATGCAGCCAATATGGCTTCTTCCGTGCACCCTGCAGGAGAACAGACTTTATAAACAGCAACTCTTGTCGATGGAACTCCCCCTCTGGCAGTGCCTTGTCCCACTCCGAAGAAACTAACATCCTTTACTTCATTTCCAGAAGCTATAGAGGCCGCATGGGTTCCATGACCCTCGTAATCCCTAGCAATATTATCATACACAACAGGTGTTGGGTAATATCGAGCTCCAATTATTTTGCTGCAATACATCAATCAGTGTTAAAATGTTATTGCTCAAATTTGTTAAGCTTCAAAAGGCTGGCTATACCACAAAGTATAGAAACGCATTACTTGTTGCAAGGGAAATTTATGCCACCTTTGCAAGCGCCTTTCCACTTCTTGGGAACAGGACCAAAGCCTTTATCGCCGAAACTCTTGCTTTCAGGCCAGATTCCAGTGTCTATGATGCCTACTATAATATCACTCTCGACACTACGTTTTCTAGTAATAGATTGATTAAAACCCATGAAATCCCAAGATCTTGTCGTATGGAGTTGGAGTGTTCTACTTGGAAAAACCGATACAACTTCTTCCATGCCTGCATGTCACAGTTACAAAAATAAAAGCCATAATTCATATATATATATATATATATAAAGGAAAGTACTGTGCAATACTCACTGGCCAGCTTTTGTCTCTCATGATCAGTGAGATTGGCTGCAAATCCACTGAAACTCCTTTTGTAACTTCTAACCAATACATTTTCCACTGGGCTGCTCTCACATATTGAGATTGAGAGAAGAGAGTTTAGAAGAGAATTTAAGCAGATATTTCGACTTAACTTTACGAAATACTACCTGCCCTCAACAACTTCTTGCAAAATACTCTGATGCTGTGATGATGTTTCATATTCCCCTCTAGAAAGTGACCCCAAGTAGACAATATAGACCTGCGTCATTTATAATTGTTTTTAAGACGAAAAAGAAAATGGCAAGTATATATAGTTTTTAGATTTAAAATTATTCGCAGCTGTGGACGTCTGCACTCGCTCGATTGCACGCCTTTACACCATTGTAAAGGTCATATCAGCACTTTATAAAGTGCGATTTCCGCACAAAAGAATATTTTGGAGGAAAATGTATATATGTTCATTAATCATCAAGAAATTCAGAGCAACTAAGGCTGAAGAACGAAGATCCATACTTGCCTTTCTATCGTCATGAGTAGTAGTGGCGCCACCCAATACGCTCATTTGGAGGAAAAGAATGAAGGGTAACAAACTGATGAGAAGGAATCCGTTCTTAGCCATTTTACTACTCTTCATGTTTAATTAAGTGAAACTCACTCTATTTATTTTGTGAATTGTGACTTAAGAGAACTGACATGTTCAAAAAGCTTCCATCTTCTTTTCCTAGATATGGAAAGCATCTTGAAATCCGAGCTAATCATAAGTTGGAATTACCAATTTCTATACCATTATAGGATGAACTTATAAATGTTTTCTAATAGAGATCAATAAAAATCTGGCGTAACAATGTTTAATTGCAAACTAATTAAATATTTTACCTGTGTATTGCAATTAAGGCATTGCACATATAAGACTGTGAACCAATACAATGAACTGTTATATTTTGAAGTAAATGCTAGAGTTTTCAAAATGCATTTATCGGGTGTAATTTCCACGTCAAGAAAAATGAATTTCCTCCTAAATTTCCATGTCTATACCATTATTGGGTGAACTTAGATATTTTTCTAATAGGGATTAATAGGAATTAGGCGTGATTAGAATGTGATTAAATTTTTTAACTGTCTACTGCAAATAAGGAAGCACACATAAGATTTTGTATCAATGCAATGAACTGTGATATTCTGAGTTAAATGCTTGAGTTTTCTTTCTAATCGCACGCGCTTATATAAAACATGATATGCATGCTGGAGAGTATTTAGATGAGATGTACATGAATTATTAATCAAATTTGAGTTAAGGTTTATTAATTATATTATAACAAACAGAATTTAGATGTTAAGGTTTATTAGTCAAATTTGAGTTTCTATAGAACATGATATGCATGCTGGAGAGCTTTTTTAAGTAGTCTTCTTTGGAAGCATCATATACAGGTCTTGAATTTACAGCTTTAACCGGGCTGATATTCAAACGCGGCTTCTGACTGCTTATGGGTAAAAAAAAGGCAATGAAAAAAAAAAATGTCCCACTTTTTTTTTTTTTGGGGTTTTGCGTTACTTTATTAGACTTCATATACAATGAAACAACAGCAAAAACATTTAGATGCATTCAACTTGTCACAATTGATCCTGTTGCAGCCGCTTAGTAAACCTCAAATTTTTGGTTTGATAAGTGCATATTTTTCATATATTTTGTTATTAATTTCTCCATCTTTTTCTTGTTATTTTAGTTAATATTCTAGTTAATTTTTAATTGAATAGGGAATTAATTAATATACATATTTTACCATTTATTATATATTTGCTAGTTATTTTTATTTATTATTTTTAATTAATTGTATTATTTTATTGAATAGGGAATTAATTGGAGATTGTGGATAAAAAGGACATGAAGAAGTTCAAATTGAAAAGGAATAAAAGTTCAAATTGGAAAAGGATTTCAATTAGAATTGAAA
>MKYO02025714.1:181230-223709 GCA_002013955.2 Citrus medica
TTGATGATAGAATTGATATATTATGTGCATGTTTGGTGGTGGCGAATGATCCTTTAACCAAAGTTTTTATCATTATTATTTCTTTTTCCTTTAACTAGAGTTTTTTCTTGTTCGTAATTTTCATTTCTTTATTTCTTACTATTTAGTTAAAAATTCATAAACCCCATTTTTATTTATAATTGACATTTTCTTTAGTTAGATTAATTACTACTATTATTTTATTTTAAATCTTGCTTTAGAGTTGATAAATAAATATAACTAGCATAGTCTCTGTGGGATCGATCATTACTCGCTCTGTACTAATTATTTATATTAGTGGTAAGGTTTTAAATTTGGTGCACCTTAATGACACTACCATGGTGTATTGTATCCATGGCATTATCTTTCTGTTCACTAGCTATATTGAGACAGAGAATAGAATAGTCCCTGCAACGCAAATAGTTTCAGACCTTTCATTATTTTACATTTTCAAACAACTTATGAGCCGAATCGATTCATTAATTGCAACCTATTTGCTAGGAAATATTTCTCTATTTTTCAATAAAGATTTGTATCATAATTATTAGGAAAATGTTTAGGACATTTTCTTTATTTAGGAGGATTTCTAATTAAGGAATAAGTAATTTTCTCATAAGACTTAGTTTATTTAAGGAAGAATTCAATTTGTATAAGCAAATGAATAATTCTCCAACAAGAAACAATATATAAGCAGGTTAGGTTCACTCGTTACCAAGGAGTTCAGTTTCTCTTTAACCTGACAATTTTTAAGGTGAGAGAAACGGTAAGTCTATTGAGAGATTAGGTGTCACTAGATTTTTCAGTACAAGAAAAATACTAAAAAGATTGCAATAAGTTTTCATATAATGGATTTTCCTCTCATCGTCTTTGGCGGCCATGGTTTTTTTCTGGTATAGAAGTTTTGAAGGTAAATTCTTGTGTTATTTAAATGGTTTTATTTTTCATCTATATTTTCTATTGATTGTTTGTTCGATATTTTTGCTTGTAAAGTCTTTAGTGAGACTAAAAGTCCCCAACAAGTGGTATCAGAGTTAATAAATGGGAAGTATTTGAGCTTATAAGTAAGATATTTTCCTCCGCCCAATAAATTATTCTTTTAAGTAATATATGCAATAATCTTAAATTAAACCCTTACCACTACTTGACCTCTCAGAGCAATTAGTTAGAACACTGTAAAAGAGCCAAAGGATATTTTTTTCCCTTCCATAGTGAAAGTATTAACTGAATAACCTTGTTTTAGAAAACTGATATTATATGAATAACCTAATTTCACATAACCTATAATTAGTGAGCATTGTAATTTCATTGTGTATCAAATGCTAATAAAAGAGTCTATGGACCAGGGCCAGCTCTAGTGTACTGAGGCCATTAGGCAAAATTTTTTTATAAGGTCTACTTACACTCCTTAGCTCCAACACTCAAAGCAACATAAAAGAGCTCAAAATTCAATTAGTTTTTAACTATATCTCAAATATCAACAATCAAGAAGATACTAAGAAATTTCAAAAAAGAAAAGCAGTTGAGAAAATATTTGTTTTACTTCCTTTAGAACTATTATTTCAAGAAATTATTTTTTGTTTTTACTTCAAAAGTAAGCCAATAAATACAATAAATTTCTTTATAGAGAAGACTGCAAGAAATTTTATAATATTAAATAACTAAGGTTTTTTTTAAACCGGATAATAAAAGAATTTAATCTTTTTCTTAAAAGCTACTAATGGATTAACAGTTATACAAAATTATTAATTATACTCTTTAATATTACGTTTGTCAAATATATAATTTGTATAAAAAAATTTAATTATAAGATAAGTACTAATTGCGGAGAGAACTAAAAAATAGGCATTCCTACTATAAGTAACTTATTGAGTACATCAAAAACATTATTTTAAGTCTTTCTTCTACAATACTTTTTTCTCTCTAGAAAAAGTGCTAGAATGAAAGGCGATTGAAGCATTCATGGCTTGATTTCTTCACTCATTTATCGAGTGTGTTTTGTTTTAGGTCTTTCTTTTTATTTTATTCCTTTCTTACTTAATTCACAAAAACTCTGTAATAAGCTAGCCATCTAGAAACTCTTTAAAAGCAACTAGGGGAGTTAGGTGTGAAGCTTTACTATTAAAGAGAGTACAATAGACAATGGATACAGAGGAGTTAATCCGAAAGTCTCCGGCGGTGGCTCTAAAGGAAGAAGAGGAAGATATAGTAACTGTCATGGGAAGAATGAAGATAAAAGGAGCAAAGCTGGCGGCCAACTGTCTGATTGGGAAAGTACTACTCACCAAAGGAATAAATAGGGAAGGCTTGAAAGCAGCTATGCAACAAGCTTGGAGAACAGTAAAGGAAGTAAAGATAGAAAGCATGGGGGGCAACATATTCCTTTTCAAGTTTGCCACTGAAGAAGAGAAGAAGAGAGTATTAATGGGGGGACCATGGCACTTTGACAGAGCTCTCTTGGTGCTGTCTGAACTAACCGGTATTAGTGATATAAAATGCCAATCATTCACACATGCATCCTTCTGGGTCCAAATTCATAACATTCCAATCATGTGTATGGATAAAGAAGCCATTCAAAAACTAGGTGAAAAAATGGGTCAAGTAAAGGAAATTGATACCGACGAAGCAGGTGAATGCATAGGCCAGTTTGCGCGTGTCAGAATCTCAATTGAACATAGCCATTGAAGAAAGTAGTGTTTGTTCAACAGGATGGGATCAAAGTTCCAATGCCAGTCCTCTATGAAAGATTACCAGATTTTTGTTTTTGCTGTGCACATATAGGTCATCAATTCAGGGAATGCTTGAAGTATAGAGGCCAACCAAAAGAGGAGTTGCCTTATGGTAGTTGGATGACAGCAGCCACACAGGTAGAAAAGGGGAAACATAATAGGAGCAGAGAGAGGTTCAGCCATGATAAGCGCAAATCAAAAGCAGAAGTAACATGAGTTAATACCCCAATTCCAAACAAACATTAACATAATCCGAATGAATCAAAAGGGTTAGTTCCAAATGAAACAGGTTAGAAGCAAGGGGAATGTGCAGAACCGATGGTTATTAGTCAAGAGGATGGTGTAAGCAAGAAGCAATTAATGTTGAATGCTGCTGAGTTGGAAAATATGTTGAAAGAGAAGGAAAGAATTGGCAGAGAGATTAACATAGAGCAGAGTAGAGTAGTTGGCAATGACAACTATTCTAGGGACATGAGTTCACAAGCGGGAAACGAAAATTGGAGGGAAAAACATATTTGGAAGGCAATGGAAGGTTTTAAAGTAACGGAGGAATCTAGAAACACAGATGATGGGCGGAACAGATCAGAGAAGTATTTGAGCTTATAAGTAAGATATTTTCCTCCGCCCAATAAATTATTCTTTTAAGTAATATATGCAATAATCTTAAATTAAACCCTTACCACTACTTGACCTCTCAGAGCAATTAGTTAGAACACTGTAAAAGAGCCAAAGGATATTTTTTTCCCTTCCATAGTGAAAGTATTAACTGAATAACCTTGTTTTAGAAAACTGATATTATATGAATAACCTAATTTCACATAACCTATAATTAGTGAGCATTGTAATTTCATTGTGTATCAAATGCTAATAAAAGAGTCTATGGACCAGGGCCAGCTCTAGTGTACTGAGGCCATTAGGCAAAATTTTTTTATAAGGTCTACTTACACTCCTTAGCTCCAACACTCAAAGCAACATAAAAGAGCTCAAAATTCAATTAGTTTTTAACTATATCTCAAATATCAACAATCAAGAAGATACTAAGAAATTTCAAAAAAGAAAAGTAGTTGAGAAAATATTTGTTTTACTTCCTTTAGAACTATTATTTCAAGAAATTATTTTTTATTTTTACTTCAAAAGTAAGCCAATAAATACAATAAATTTCTTTATAGAGAAGACTGCAAGAAATTTTATAATATTAAATAACTAAGGTTTTTTTTAAACCGGATAATAAAAGAATTTAATCTTTTTCTTAAAAGCTACTAATGGATTAACAGTTATACAAAATTATTAATTATACTCTTTAATATTACGTTTGTCAAATATATAATTTGTATAAAAAAATTTAATTATAAGATAAGTACTAATTGCGGAGAGAACTAAAAAATAGGCATTCCTACTATAAGTAACTTATTGAGTACATCAAAAACATTATTTTAAGTCTTTCTTCTACAATACTTTTTTCTCTCTAGAAAAAGTGCTAGAATGAAAGGCGATTGAAGCATTCATGGCTTGATTTCTTCACTCATTTATCGAGTGTGTTTTGTTTTAGGTCTTTCTTTTTATTTTATTCCTTGCTTACTTAATTCACAAAAACTCTGTAATAAGCTAGCCATCTAGAAACTCTTTAAAAGCAACTAGGGGAGTTAGGTGTGAAGCTTTACTATTAAAGAGAGTACAATAGACAATGGATACAGAGGAGTTAATCCGAAAGTCTCCGGCGGTGGCTCTAAAGGAAGAAGAGGAAGATATAGTAACTGTCATGGGAAGAATGAAGATAAAAGGAGCAAAGCTGGCGGCCAACTGTCTGATTGGGAAAGTACTACTCACCAAAGGAATAAATAGGGAAGGCTTGAAAGCAGCTATGCAACAAGCTTGGAGAACAGTAAAGGAAGTAAAGATAGAAAGCATGGGGGGCAACATATTCCTTTTCAAGTTTGCCACTGAAGAAGAGAAGAAGAGAGTATTAATGGGGGGACCATGGCACTTTGACAGAGCTCTCTTGGTGCTGTCTGAACTAACCGGTATTAGTGATATAAAAAGCCAATCATTCACACATGCATCCTTCTGGGTCCAAATTCATAACATTCCAATCATGTGTATGGATAAAGAAGCCATTCAAAAACTAGGTGAAAAAATGGGTCAAGTAAAGGAAATTGATACCGACGAAGCAGGTGAATGCATAGGCCAGTTTGCGCGTGTCAGAATCTCAATTGAACATAGCCATTGAAGAAAGTAGTGTTTGTTCAACAGGATGGGATCAAAGTTCCAATGCCAGTCCTCTATGAAAGATTACCAGATTTTTGTTTTTGCTGTGCACATATAGGTCATCAATTCAGGGAATGCTTGAAGTATAGAGGCCAACCAAAAGAGGAGTTGCCTTATGGTAGTTGGATGACAGCAGCCACACAGGTAGAAAAGGGGAAACATAATAGGAGCAGAGAGAGGTTCAGCCATGATAAGCGCAAATCAAAAGCAGAAGTAACATGAGTTAATACCCCAATTCCAAACAAACATTAACATAATCCGAATGAATCAAAAGGGTTAGTTCCAAATGAAACAGGTTAGAAGCAAGGGGAATGTGCAGAACCGATGGTTATTAGTCAAGAGGATGGTGTAAGCAAGAAGCAATTAATGTTGAATGCTGCTGAGTTGGAAAATATGTTGAAAGAGAAGGAAAGAATTGGCAGAGAGATTAACATAGAGCAGAGTAGAGTAGTTGGCAATGACAACTATTCTAGGGACATGAGTTCACAAGCGGGAAACGAAAATTGGAGGGAAAAACATATTTGGAAGGCTATGGAAGGTTTTAAAGTAACGGAGGAATCTAGAAACACAGATGATGGGCGGAACAGATCAGATGAAGAGGAGGTAGATAACGGGCCAAACAAAGTAAAGGAGAGGCCCAAAGGGAAAAAATGGAAGTCACAAGCAAGGGTCTTAATTAAAGCCAGAAAAAATGTTGACAAATGGGCCAACAAATGGTAAAAGGCCCAGCAGTAAAATCAATTGGCCTAGCCTAGAAAGTAAAAAAAAAATAATAATTAAGTACATCAAGGAAACAAAAAAAAAAAAAAAGTTCTTCCTAATTCATGGGATCTAGATGACTGCCTTCTTAAAATATAGGATCTTATGCAATTGTCCAAATCGCCTATACTTAAAGTTACCCCTACAACGGACAATGATACGTACAATTATTAAATCTAGATGACTGCCTTCTTAAAATATAGGATCTTATGCAATTGTCCAAATTGCCTATACTTAAAGTTACCCCTACAACGGACAATGATACGTACAATTATTGTCTTTTCACTCCTTAACACCCTTGTCTCTAAAGAGTCGATCTTTGGTGCTGGCTGCAACAGGCATCATCCATGGAGACACACTAGCAATTCATCAGTTATAGGGACCACTATTGCCAGCAGAATTTAAGGTCATCATAAATGGATTCATCTCTACTGTTCAAAGAAAGTGCATGCCCTATTGAAATTTTTTATAAGAGTAACTCCATCAGTACTAGCATATATCAAACTTTATGTACGACAGTTCTTGCCAAAGGAAGACCACCTCTTGCAGTACCTTGCCCCAGTGCCTATGAAACTAACATCCTTTACTTCGTTTCCTTCAGTTGTAGAGGAAGTGTAGGTTCCATGATTCTCAATATCTCTAGTAGTATAATTTCCAGCTTTTGATGAAGGGTAATACCGAGATCTAATTATCTTACCACAAAAAAAAAAATTTCATTCAATGCTAATAATCAAATCAGCCTTCTGTGGGGGAAAAGATATAGCAACAAGTATTATTACGCCAATTGGGAGTTCTTAGTTACTTTGGCTGGGCGAATCCTAATGACGGAATAATTAAGTCATAATTTATTGGACGATTGTATCATTAACGATTTCTTTAGTTTTTCTTTATTTTAGTGCGAGGGACTTATCATGAATCCACTGATTTCTGCCGCTTCCGTTATTGCTGTTGGGTTGGCTATTGGGCTTGCTTCAATTGGACCTGGAGTTGGTCAAGGTACTGCTGCAGGCCAGGCAGTAGAAGGGATCGTGAGACAACCCGAGGCGGAGGAAAAAATACAAGGTACTTTATTGCTTAGTCTGGCTTTTATGGAAGCTTTAACAATTTATGGGCTGGTTGTAGCATTAGCGCTTTTATTTGCGAATCCTTTTGTTTAATCCTAGAAATAGGAAGGGCAATTTACTTTTTTTTTTCTTATTTATTATATATGTGTTTCTGGCTTTTTTGAATTCTATCAAGATTTAACTCCTCAAATTGGAAGGACTGATTTGAGGATGGGGAATTAGGATAGGCATACCAGTTCGCTTTTTTCTTTCCCTTTCTTAGTCTAAAGGAAACCCTCTTTTTAAGTGATGCTGCAACAAACAAGGGATTTTGCAATTGACAGGAGTCCCGGCCCCTAATACTAATAAGTATCCCTTTTATCGGGAATCCCCAATTGCCAATTCAAAGAAAGGATACTAGCTGAAAATTAACAACCACTGAGATGATATTTTATAGTTTAATATATTGAGGAATCACATTAATTGTTGCAAGTGAAATTTTTGCCACTATTATAACACCTTTCCACTTCTAAAATCAGGGTAAATCCCAGAGTCAATAAGGGTTATTATAATATCACGCTCAGTAGTGTAAGGTTTGATAAATGGATCCATTGAAATGTACAAAATCCTAAGATCTCCTTTGTGAAGCTGAAGTGTATTCCCTGAAAAAAGAGAGACAACTCCTTTCATTGCCTGCTTATCATAGTTTGAAAATGCATGTTTCAGTTTTAAAAAATCTTCAAAGTGTATCATATATTCAAGTGCCATCTAGTAGTAGTACTGTGAAGAACTTACCAGCCATATTTTGCATTGAAACTCCTTCTGTAGCTTGTAACCAATATAGTAAAAAGCGCGTAAATTAGCTGGCATAAAGCTGTTATAATTTAACTAAGGTTCTCGGTCTGAGGTTAGGAAACTGCGTTAAATATTTGTTGGGAAAATTTTACAGCCTTAGTAGTCTGTAAAATTACTAAGTGACCACATGACAAAATTCTTTTTTATCTCATCACTTTTAGACACTAAATTAAAAATCTTACTTGAGCGCTGTCCTCGCAAGTACACCCCCACGCTCTGGAACAATGAGCATAAAAGAGAAAGTTCACTGCTCTTGTGAAGGCCAAGAACAACTCGCCATCAATATTGATGGGGTATCATATCATACTTTGTGGTGATTCAGAATTATTCAGAATGAACTCATCTTTAACAAGCTTCCATATTCATTTTCCTTGACATGGAATGCATCATTCTATTACAGCCAATCACCGGTTGGAATTAATTAGTAATCCCCAAATTTTTACATCATTACTGGATGCATGTAGTCAAGCTTTATAATAGAGAGATATCGGAATCAGGTGTAATAATATGTAAATTAAATACTGTTACATCTAAAGATACATTACTATTGAAATATGCAAGATTGGGACATAAAACATAATCTCGTTAAATTTAATACACACAACGAAAATAAATTTATTGATTTAAATCGATATTAACTAATTGAATCAATAATTGTACATATTTTAAAGGCGTATTTTTTCCCAGTACTAGTACAATATGTTGAATTTCAGTAGGGCCACTCTTGTGAATGTAGGGTACGTTTGAAATATTGTATTATATTATATTGTATTGCATTATTTTAATACTGGTGTATTATATTATGTTGTATTCTATTGGCACTGTATTATAGTAATGTTATATAATATTTGGTGCTATACTGTATCGTATTAATTTTTTTGTGATTAATTTAAATTATATATTATATTATATTAGTATATTTAAATTGTATTAATATTTTATATTATCATTAATTTTTAGTTAGTATTATTTAAATTTATTCATATTTAAATATTTATTCTATTAAAGTATAAATTTATTCCCGTAAAAAATATAAATTTATTTATAAATTATAATGCAGAAATAAAAAATAAAAAATAATATAATATTATATCAAATTAAATCGTTATATTTATTTATTATTATTATTATAAAGCAAAAGCAAGGCCAACGTTAGTAACAATCCTTGGAAAGTTGATTGCGAAAGACTTTCTTAGGGAAACTTGAGCTGCCATTGAAGAGTAATTGAGATCTTTTGGTGTTGCTTTATCTGAGCCTTTAAGACAAGTGCTGATTTTTCTTGATATTTTGCCAATATTGCCCTCATCGTAACCAATGTTGCAGAGCATTATTATGTAATCTTGTTCAAAAGTTTCATATACAAGTCCTGGATTTACAGCTTCAACATGATTGATATGCCCAAACCAAATGCAAATTCAACATCTTTATTTTTGGAAAATTTCATGGGCCATCAACAAAATTTGGTGATTTAAGAACGCTAACTTTCAAATGAAGTTATCCGACCATATTATGTTTTGATGATAGAAGATTAGGTTACCAGTAGTCATTATAGCTGATTGGATTACAGAAGGAGACCAGTCGGGATGGAACGATTTGACATATGCAGCTATTCCAGCAGCACGAGGACAAGACACGAATGTTCCAGATAGTATAGTGAAATTACCTAGCCTCTTAAATAACGGATCGAATGTTCCAGATAGTATAGTGAAATTACCTAGTATATTAATGAATTAGCGGTTAGACAAAATTATTAATTATGCTTTCATTATTAAGTTTATCAAATATAGAATTTGCATAAAATTTCTTAATTGTAACATAGTTATTAATTAAAGATTGAACTTAAAAATAGACTTTCAAACTATAAGTAACTTAAAAATCTATTAATTTGAGTATATGAAGGAAATTAAAAACAAAGGGTCTTCTTAATATATGAAGTCTAGGTGTCACAATAGAGCCTTCCTAACAAATGGAGCTTAAGTGACTACGTAATTCACCTATTCTTAAAGTTGCCTCTGCCATGGACAATGTTACATACAATTGATATGTGCTGCAATTCTTGCCAAAGGAAGACCACCTCTCGCAGCACCTTGCCCTAGACTCCATTTGGTATAGTTTTTCAAGTAAATCTTATTTAAGTAAAGATTTTATTAGTAGAGATTTTAGCCAAAAAACTTTAGTTGTTTGGCTGTCAATAAGAGTTTTTATTAAAAATTTAAGAAATTATTTTAACAGGCAAACTTTTTTAAGTTATGTTATGAAAAGAATAAAATAAGATTGTTAAATAAGTAGAAAATATTTTAGATATTTAAATATTTAAAAATAACTTTTCAACCTCTATTCTTAAAAGCCCAAAATTTGATCTTTTGGTAGTAGAGGCAAAATAACTTATTTAAATTTCAAAAGCTCTATTAAAAAATAATCAAATAAGAACAAAAAATTATAACAAGAGAGCTTATAGGATCAAATAAACACTTATAGTCATTAAATAAGTCATACTAAACAGGCATCTAGTCTGGAAAAAACAGACATCCTTTACTTTGTTCCCGGCAGTTGTAGGGGAAGTATGGGTTCCATGTAGGGATGGCAATGGGCACTGCCCGCAGCGGGTTTACCATTACCAAACCCAAACCCGCACAAAATTTAAATTACCAAACCCACCCGCAACCCACAGCGGGTTTTAATTTTTTAAAAAAAATCCACCCGCAGCGGGTTTTAATTTTTTAAAAAAAATCCACCCGCAGCGGGTTTTAACAATTACCAAACCCGCAATGATACCCGGTGGATTTTTTACGGGTTTCCGTATTTAAAACCATAAATGTTTAATATATAAATTTATAATAATAACCTTAAATTCCATATAACATACTCAATTTTATATTTAAACAATTTAAATAAAAAATTAAAATTTCCATATCAATCCAACACAAATTCTCAAATTTAAGTATAAATTACACAAATTCATTTAAAAATATAAATTAGTATATAAAAATAATAATTACATTTCATATTATCATTTAAAACAAGCTCCAAGAGAAGATATTCATTTTATTCACCATCATAAGCACCCATCCAACACAATGCCTATAATAATAATTAAGACTAATATTTTCAAATATTAATTCGAAGGGAAATGCATTTAGTTTTCTCTAGGTTATGACTTTAGAATGGGAGATGGGTCACATACACACATACACAACTTTGAGCCTTTGACTATTTGGTAATTTGAATAATGACATTATTTTCTTTATATATATTTATATTAAAATTAAATTAAAAATATTTAGAAAAAATATTGCGGGTTTGGTGGATATAATATTGCGGGTATCCATCGGATATAAGGTTAATACCAAACCCACCCGTATCCATATGCGGATTTTAGTTTATAATACTAAACCCGCCCGCAACGGGTAAAATTACCCACAGCGGGCGGGTTTTGGCGGGTGGGTTTGGGCGGATTTGCGGGTTTGCGGGTTTGCGGGTTTGCGGGTACAATTGCCATCCCTAGTTCCATGGTCCCCAATATCTCTATTAGTATAATTTCCAGCTTCTGATGAAGGGTAACACCGAGCTGCAATTATCTAACTGTTGGGAAAAAAAAAAGATCAGTCGATATCAATAATAAAGTCAACCTTCTGTCGGGCAAAAGACATAGTAACAAGTTGTAACAGCTGAAAAATCACAACTATTGAGATTATCTTTTATATGTTTAGTATATTGACGGTATCACGTTGCTTGTTGCGAGAGAAATTTTTGCTACAGTTACGAGCACCTTTCCACTTCTGATTCAGGATAAATCCCAAAGTCAATAAGGGCTACTGTAATATCACTCCCTGCACTGCAGTTTTTGATAAGTGGATCCATTGAAACGCACAAAATCCCAAGATCTTGTTGTGTGAAGCTGGAGCGTTTTGCTTAGAAAAATAGATACAACTCCGTTCATGCCTATATATATAGTTTGAAAATGCATGTTTCAATTTTTAAAAATCTTCAAAATGTATCATTTATTCAAGTGACGTCTAGTAGTAGTACTCTGAAGAACTCGCTAGCCATATTTTGCATTGAGACTCCTATAACTTGTAACCAATGTATATTTTACAGACCTATGCTGACACTAAACTAAAAATCTTACTTGGCGGTGTCTTCGCAAGTACACTCCCAAGCTCTGGAATAATGAGCATAAAAGAGAAAGTTCACTATTTTTGTGAAGGCCAAGAAAAACTCACCTTCAATATTGATGGGGTATCATATTATAATCTTTGGTGAATCAGAATAATCCAGAATGAACTCATGTTCAATAAGCTTCCATATTTATTTCCCTTGACATAGAATGCATCTTGCTATTAAAGCCAATCGCTGGTTGGAACTAATCAGTAATCGCCAATTTTTATATCTTTATTGGATTCATGTAGTGAAGTTTCATAATAGAGAGATTAATCAGAATCAGGTCTAATAATATGTAAATTAGATACTGCTACATCTACGGATACATTATAATTGAAATATGCAAGATTGGGATATTAGTTCTAAATTTAATACCCACAAAACGAAAATAAATTTATTAATTAAATGGATATTAACTATTTGAATCAATAATTGCACATATTTTTATGGCATATTTTTTCCAATACTAGTTGTCCAATCATGTTGAATTTCAGTTTGGTCACTCTTGTGAGTGTACAACAATTGGACTTCTGACACGGTGATTGCCATCAGACCACATCAAGGAAGTAGAAACAATTGCTCCATTTGGCAAACCTTTTCCAGTGACAGTAACACTGAAAGACTTCTTCTCATTCAAGGACTTAAAGGAGAGAGATTCAGGCACAACTCTGATACTGACTATTTTCGAATTTTGCAAGATTTTTGCCTTGTAAGTGGAGTTTGCAAGGCCTACATTAGTAACTGTCCTTGGAAAGTTGATCGTGAAAGACTTTCCAGGCGAAACTTGAGCTGCCATTGAAGGGTAATTGAGATCTTTTGGTGTTGCTTTATCTGAGCCTTTAGGACAAGTGCTGATATTTCCAGAAATTTTGCCAATATTGCGCTCGTCATATCCCATGATGCAGAGCATTATTATGTAATCTTGTTCGAAAGTTTCATACACAAGTCCTGGATTTACGGCTTCTACGGGATTGATATGTTCCGAACCAAATGCAAATTCAACATCTTTATTTTTGGAAGAATTCATGGGCCACGCTACAGGCAGAGAAAAAAATTCATGGGCCATCTTTATTTTTGGTAAGTTACCCGAACATTTGTATTTTAATGACAGAACATTACCAGTAGTCATTATAGCTGATTTGATGGCAGAAGGAGACCAGTTGGGATGGAACGATTTAACATATGCAGCTACTCCAGCAGCATGAGGACAAGACATGGATGTTCCAGATACTACGTTGAATTTAGCTTGCCTCTTATCTTCTGGGTCGTTAGAAACTGCACCAAGAGGTGAAAATGCAGCCAATATATCTACTCCAGGGGCACTTATATCTGACTGAATAATGTTAAACAACATGGAAGCTTCATCTTGAGGCTTGTTGTAACACCTCAAATCTAACACATACAGATCACTTGAAGAAGGAGGTTACTCACAAATCATAATCTTTACTCATAAATTTCAAATTGAAATACCTCCAATTCTTATTCAAATAAATCCATAAATTCAAACGTCTAATACTAAATAATCTCTCCCGAGGACATAAAAATAATAACAAAAGTCTCAAACTCCAAATTACACGTTCATAATAGAAATAACTAAATAGAAACACGAGTCTATTCCTCTTATTCAAATGAAAAACGGAAACGGAAAATTACTAACTCCAAAGCTAAGCGCACCTCTCAAAAGAAACTTAATCTGCAAAAAGTAATGACGAGGAGTGAGCTGTCAACTCAGTAAGTAAAACCATTTCTAACATACTAGGCCTATCGATACAAAAATATTGCAAGCCTTCTTTTATTTAAAACATATATCATAATCCGTAAATTTCATAAAACGATATATCACGATGACATAACATAAATTCTTAATAATCCAGAATATCCAAAATCATATTTACTTACGAAGTAAATCATATAATACGTATACAGAAAAAAAGGTTAGCTCTTGTCACATAGTGTCACCTATAGTCCTGGTGACCCGGCCAGAAGCAGAATCAGAATATCTTGTGCACACTCAAACAGAAACCCAGTACTAGTCCAGGCAGATATATCGTATATTACGATCAGAATCAGAATCAGAATCAGAATAACTATGGACAATGAGCCAAAACATTAGGAATCCCATACAGTCATCAATAATTGAAATCAAACATGGGTACAAAACATTTGTATCAGATTCATAAAAGTTCATATCAATAATTTAGGCTTGCATAACATTTTAAAGATAAAATCATAAAAGGTTGTCATGTCATAAAATCATTTACATATTAAAAAGCATTTATAAAATACTTTGTTAAAAAGAATTTAGGTTTGCATAAAACCAATTTTGTTATCAAAATCAATTAATCCTTTAAGTAGTATAAAAACATTTATGCTTATAATAATAATATCAAAATACTTATACATGTCCAGTATACTAGGAATGAAGTTACTTACCTCGACAAATGAATTTGAATTAACACACCTCTAAGCTTCTAAGACCCTCAATCACCTTCAATACCTTAAACAAATACAAGATATGACAATTAATAACTTATTCTAAGAATCTGATTTCCTAATTCATACCCGTGCAGGTCTGATTCTCAGAATTTTAACTCTTAATCTAAAACTCAGAATGATATAATATTTAGTGGAACTATTCTGGACATCCATGAGTACCCCATGTAAAATTTACAAGAGGATCCGATATCAAAAATATTTTAAAAACTATTTACTTCTCAGCAAATTCGAAACTGTTTTCACATAATCCAAACCAAACAGAACGGGTTCCGTGATTTTTGTAAAATAAAATACTAATCAGAAAATTATGAAATTAAAACGGGGAATCCTAGAAACATATATTAACCTACATATGAACTTTCAGAATTTTCCGAGTTCATTGGATGGTACAAACAGTCTTGTGAAGCAGATCGTAATGCTGGAATCGCAGTTTTCCAGTGCGGTGGTTTCTATTTCGAAAATACATATAAAATTGAAAACGTAATCGAATTTAATGAAATAAAATTTACCCAAGAAGCCCTACATGTCTAATTTCCAGAAATATAAATTTTATAAGAAAATTCATTCAGAAAATATAGGTTTAAATTCGAGATACTCATGCTGTCCAGAATTATCATGTGCTTAATACGTCAATGATTGATTAACTAAACTCATAACAAATCAAAACCCCAATCAACGCCTAAATACAATCTAAATCTTGCATTATGATCTATAACCATCTAGAATCGTGCCAATATAAACCCTAGATAGAGTGATTAGAAATCTGTTGAGAACAGGGAGAATAACTTACTCGTCGCTTTGATTCTCTCCTAAACAAAGGTTTGAATCCAAAGATTTGGGTAGGAGCATAAAGAGCAGCAGAGAAGAAGAATAAACATCGTGAAATTAGGGTTATGGAAGGGAAAAGTGTGAATTTATAGGGAATCTTAAGAAACCCTATTTAATAAGGAAAAATAACCCTTTTTCAAAACTATCTCATAAATAACCTCTATTTATAATTTCTATCCCTTTCTTAATAAGGGTTATAGGCCACTAATAATTATTAATGAAAGCCCAATTTCTTAATAAGGGTTATAGGACACTTGTCTTTGTCAACAGCCATGTTTCTAAACAGATAAAATCTGCCAAAATTATAATGCAGCATTCAATGACGAACCAAGAAAATTAAAAAAAATTCCAAATAAACAAAAAAAAAAAAAAACGCAACATATATTAAACATTTCTATTATACTAGAATTTAAACAATTATTGAACATTTCTGTCATACTAGAATTTAAACATTATTAAACATTTCTATTATACTAGAATTTAATGGACCAACAGTTTTAGATTCAGCAGCACAATGTAACGACCTTTTATTTTTTGACAATATTTTATTTTGGGGTTATTTCCATTAGCTATTTTTTAGGTGTTTTGAATTATTTTTTTTGTTATTTAAAATTGTTTGGAGTGTTTTCTTCCGAGAATGGTGGCTTAATCAGTGTGGGCTCTTTGGCTCTAACTTTTAAAGAGTGGGTTGGCTGCTGTAAAGGGTAGAAAAAAAGTTATCAATAAAAAAAATCAGATTTTTTAGTCAAATTAGTGTTTTTTCTTCCTGCCTGTTTCATTGATATCAGAGCAGTGAATTGGCATCGTAAAAAATGGCGGAGGGAATTAGAGCACACGATCAACGACGTCTAGAAGAATCGGTACATCAATTGCAAGAGGCTTCTAACCAGCATGCAATAGAATTGAAGGAGTTTTCTCAGATGATGGCTGCGATCAGTCTCAAATTTGATCAGATGATGGGCACATCAAGGGCTTCAGGAATAAGATTGGAAGGTGGGAGTAGTATTCCCACAAAGCCAAGAACCGGGTCGAACTCTGGTATATATAACTCACAGATGAGATTTTCAAAATTGAATTTTCCAACATTTGAGGGAGAAAATCCTAGTGGTTGGGTCTACAAGTGTGAACGATTTTTCAAATACAATGGGGTGGAAGAATTTGATATGGTGGGATTGGCAACCATTCATTTGGAAGGAAAAGCGTTAGAGTGGTTCCAAGGATATGAGGTGGCTATTGCAGAACCTAGTTGGGGGCAATTTTCTACAGATTTAATGGCACGGTTGGGTCCGGGTACCTATGATAACCCGGTTGGACAGCTCAGTAAGTTAAGGCAGACTTCAACAGTAAGGCTTTACCAAGAACAATTTGAAGCATTGGTGGCCAGAACTCGAGGATTACTGGACGATTTTTTTTGTGCAATGTTTTGTGAGCGTATTGAGAGATGCCATAAAGAATCAGGTAGCCATGTTTCAGCCGAAAATGCTAATTCAAGCAGTTGGGTTAGCCTTGTTACAAGAGAGTACCTTGGAGGCAATGATCAAAGAAGCCAAGGCTTCAACAAGGACAATGTCCTCCCATGTAATCCCTACAGCAGAATCGAAACGCAATTCTATAGGACAAATTTCTCCAATCAAAAGAATATCTACTGTAGAAATGCAAGAGAGGAGGGCTAAGAAGTTGTGCTACTATTGCGACGAGATGTTTTAACCAGGGCACAAATGTAAACGACGGCAGATTTGCTTGTTGGAAGGAGAAGACGACGAAGAACACAGTGATGAAGGCAACAAAATTGAGGATGATGAAGAGGATCATTTGGTGTCTCTCCATGCTATGTCTGGGGCTGTCTCTCATCAAACTATGAGGATTAAAGGAAATATAAAGAAGACGGGAATTATCATCTTAATTGATTCTGGTAGTACTCATAATTTCTTGGATGTGTCGGTGGCCAAGCGGACTGGGTGTGAAGTACAGCAAGATAAACCATTAATGGTGGCAGTGGTTAACGACTCCAAAATTGCTAGTGCTGCAATGTGTAAGCAATTGGTCTGGAGTATGCAAGGGAGAGAGTTCAGAGCAGATATAAGACTGATTCCATTGGGGGGATGTGATATGGTATTAGGAATTCAATGGTTATCTCAATTAGGCCCAATATTGTGGGGTTTCAAGAATTTATGGATGGAGTTCAAGTGAGAAGGAAGAAGAATGATGTTAAGGGGTTCTACAGCGGGGCTCTTGAAGCTAGTTTCGGCAGTCCATATGCAAAAGGATCTTAAACAAGTTCCTCAAGTTGTTGCTGCCCATATCTTTTCACTCTTATTAGAGCCATGTATTAACTCTACTACTACAGAAATCATTATAGATGAACCAGGAGAGTTACAACATTTATTAAAAAAATATCATGGCATATTTATGGAACCAAAAGGTTTGCCACCACTTAGGGCTCAAGATCATCGAATTCCCTTGTTACTTGATAATGTTCCTCTAAATATAAGACCCTACAGGTACCCATATGTGTAGAAGGCAGAGATTGAACGAATGATTAAGGAGTTGCTCGCGGCGGGGAGTATACAGAGGAGTGTAAGTCCATTTTCTTCTCCGATTCTCTTAGTTAAAAAGAAAGATGACACCTGGCGCATGTGTGTGGATTATCGTGCCCTTAATTCTTTCACTATTAAGGATAAATTTCCCATACCTATTATTGATGAGCTGCTGGACGAGTTACATGGGGCTAAGTTTTTTTCTAAGCTGGATTTGTGGTTGGGATACCACCAGATTAGGGTACCCCCAAATGACATCTATAAAACTGCCTTTAGAACTCATGAAGGGCACTATGAATTCTTGGTCATGCTTTTCGATCTTATGAATGCTCCATCAACATTCCAAAGCCTTATGAATGAAATTTTTCAGCCATTCTTGAGGAAAATTGTGCTGGTATTTTTTGATGATATCTTAGTATACAGTAAAAATTGGGTTGAGCACATAAAGCAATTGGAGTTAGTACTGGAGACGCTTCTAAAAAATCATCTTTTTGTCAAAAAATCAAAGTGTTCTTAGCAAAGACCAAGTAGAATATTTGGGACATTTGATTTCGTAGCAAGGAGTTGCTACTGACCCTGCAAAGATTGAAAGCACGAAGTGTTGGTCATCTCTCAACTCGTTGAAGGCGTTGTGTGGGGTTCTTGGGTCTTACTAGGTACTACATGAGGTTTATAAAAGATTATGGGAAGATTAGTCGGCCCTTAATAGATTTGCTTAAAAAGGATAATTTTTTATGGAATCATACTGCGGAAGAAGCTTTTAATAACTTGAAGTCAGCAATGTGCACAACATCTGTTTTAGCCATGCCCGATTTCCAAAAAATCTTTGTTCTTGAATGTGATGCATCAGGGGAAGGCATAGGAGTAGTGCTTTCGTAAGAAGGCAGGCCCATATCATATTTGAGTAAGGCACTGTCACAAAAAAACTTGGGCTTGTATGCTTATGAAAAGGAAATGTTGGCAGTAGTGTTCGCAGTGTAAAAATGGCGGCCTTACTTACTAGGGAAGCATTTCAAGGTTATTACTGATCATTTCAGGTTGAAATACATGTTGGAGCAGTGCATATCAACATCTATGCAGCAGAAATGGTTTACTAAGTTAATTGGTTATGATTTTGAAATTATTTTCCAAAGTGGAAGAGAAAATAAAACGGCTGACGCCTTATCTCGGCTACAGGAATCCACTGAGAATGCGATGGTAATGGCGATCTCCCTTCCTATAGGTGTGTGGGTGGAACAACTCAAACAAGAATAGCAACATGATCCAGAAATTCAGAAATTGATTCAAGAAATAGTTACCAACAGTGCCCAACATTCTAAATTTACTTGGGAAAACAATTTACTCAAGTATAAGGGAAGACTTTGGGTTGGAAAACATTCAGCTTTGAAGCAGCTAATTATGTTTGAGGCTCATGGTGGAACAGAAGGTGGGCATTCGGGAGTTAGAAAAACCTTAGACAGAGTTAAATGGTCTTTTTATTGGAAAAATGATGCGAAGGGAAATTTGTTCCTTTGTGGCAGCTTGTGATAATTGTCAACGAAATAAACATGAAATTGTGTTATCTCCAGTTGTGGCAGCTTGTGATAATTGCCAACGAAATAAACATGAAAATGTGTTATCTCCAGGTCTGTTGCAGCCCTTACCAATTCCTGAGCATAATTGGACTGATATCTCTATAGATTTCATAGAAGGACTGCCAAAGTCTAGTGGTAAGCAAATTATTTTTGTGGTGGTGGATAGGCTGAGTAAGTATGCACACTTCATGCCCTTAAGTCATTCATATACTGCTCTTGATGTTGCACAACTTTTTCTAGATAATGTGTACAAGTTGCATGGCTTGCCAAATTCTATTGTTAGTGACCGAGATAAAGTCTTCACTAGTACTTTTTGGCAAAATCTGTTTTCCTTGTTGAATGTGAACTTGTTAATGACCACTGCATACCACTCGCAAACCGACGGTCAGACTGAAGTGGTTAACAAGTGCTTAGAACAATATTTGCGATGCATGACAGGTGATAGGCCGAAAAAATAGGTGAAATGGCTTCATTTGGCTGACTGGTGGTATAATACTTCTTATCATTTATCAACTCAAATTACACCGTTCGAAGTTGTTTATGGTAGGCCACCTCCTTTATATATTGCTTAT
Source organism: Citrus medica (assembly GCA_002013955.2). Lineage (NCBI taxonomy): Eukaryota > Viridiplantae > Streptophyta > Magnoliopsida > Sapindales > Rutaceae > Citrus > Citrus medica. Next base: position 201,065 of record MKYO02025714.1, read on the forward strand.
ATTCCTGGTACATCTACTGTAACAACTGTTGATTTGAGCTTAAAGGATAGGGATGCTATGATACGTCTGTTGAAAGCCAATTTGGTGGATGCACAAGCTCGAATGAAGCTATATGCTGATAAGAAGAAATCCGAGAGGAAATTTGACGTGGGAGACATGGTATTTCTATGGTTACAACCTTATAAACAAGTAAGCTTGTCAATTCACAGCAATAGGAAGTTGTCTCCGAGATTCTATAGGCCTTATATGGTTATACAAAAGATTGGATAGGTTGCCTATAAGTTAGAGTTGCCTATTGAGTCCACAATTCATCTTGTCTTTCATGTTTCGTGTTTAAAGAAAAAGGTTGGGGAGGTTGTCACTTCGATTACAAAGTTACCAACAATACGGGAAGACAGGCACCTACAGTTTGTACCTGATTCTGTTTTGTGATTAATTTAAATTATATATTATATCATATTAGTATAGTTAAATTGTATTAATATTTTATATTATTATTAATTTTTAGTTAATATTATTTAAATTTATTCATATTTAAATATTTATTATTAGTTTTATTAAAGTATAAATTTATTCCCGTAAAAAATATAAATTTATTTATAAATTATAATGTAGAAATAAAAAATAAAAAATAATATAAAGCAAAAGCAATTAATGCTGCCCCTTTAATCCATTCTCATGGTCTTCCAAATATAGTATTAGTATTAATTTAATGCGAATAATATTTTAATACCCCGTAATACAATGCATAAAAAATATTGGTACAACAATTGGACTTCTGACACTGTGATTGCCATCAGACCACATCAAGAAGCAGAAACAATTGCTCCATTTGGCAAACCTTTTCCAGTGACAGTAACACTGAAAGACTTCTTCTCATTCAAGGACCTAAAGGAGAGAGCTTCAGGCACAACTTTGATACTAAACATTTTCGAATTTTCCAAGATTTTTGCCTTGTAAATGGAGTTTGCCAGGCCAACGTTAGTAACAGTCCTTGGAAAATTGATTGCGAAAGACTTTCCTAGGGAAACTTGAGTTGCCATTGAAGAGTAATTGAGATCCTTTGGTGTTGCTTTATCTGAGCCTTTAAGACAAGTGCTGATTTTTCCTGATATTTTGCCAATATTGCCCTCATCGTAACCAATGTTGCAGAGCATTATTATGTAATCTTGTTCGAAAGTTTCATATACAAGTCCTGGATTTACAGCTTCAACATGATTGATATGCCCAAACCAAATGCAAATTCAGCATCTTTATTTTTGGAAAACTTCATGGGCCATCAACAAAATTTGGTGATTTAAGAACGCTAACTTTCAAATTAAGTTATCCGACCATATTATGTTTTGATGATAGAAGATTAGGTTACCAGTAGTCATTATAGCTGATTGGATTGAAGAAGGAGACCAATCGGGATGGAACGATTTGACATATGCAGCTACTCCAGCAGCATGAGGACAAGACACGAATGTTCCAGATAGTATAGTGAAATTACCTAGCCTCTTAAATAACAGATCGAATGTTCCAGATAGTATAGTGAAATTACCTGCTCCGGGGGCGATTATATCCGGTAGAATTATGGTAAACAACCATCAAATCAGCATAAGCCATATAAATATTTCTATTATGAAACAACACTATGTTTTAAAATAATATATACACCTTTAAGATATCTGGTGCAATTTCATTTGGCCCGCGTGAAGAAAAGCCAGGAACGACAGGAGCATGAGAATCCTTAATTGTTTCAGTGGTTAATATTTCTGCTTCGCGCTTTCTGTAATCCAGTTGCAAATGTTGGATTATTTTTCTTGAATGAAATTAAAATTAATCAGTGTTAAAATGTTATTGCTCAAAGTTGTTTAAGCTTTAAAAGGCTGGCTATACCATAAAATATAGAAACCATTTGTTTGGGGGATTGTGGAAGCAAAAGTGGACCAATGGCTGGCAAAAAAGAGTCAAACAATTGAAACCACTACAATTAAAATAGAGTGGTAGGACAGCTAGAGGAGGACTAGGAGGTAAGCTCTTTGCAAAGATTGGCGATTTCGGAAAGACATGATATCAAAGGGCATAATTAGAGCTTAGAATTTTGGTTATTAAATGCACACGTAAACAGTACATGCTATCATTTGTAAAATAAAAAATATCTCACGTTTGGTTAAATACAAGGAACTGATAGTAAGAAAGATTCCTTAATTAAGTTAATAAATTAGCGCCATGTCAGCTATCCTATGAAGTGGTCTAAAAAGCAGTAAGATCACAAGATGGAGGTAATGCCACGTGTATAAAGCAAGGGATCAAAATGGTGGTTAGTGGTTTGCTTACTTCCCAAGTTTAGGAATATCACTATCTTAAGACTGCTAATCCAATTACGCAAATGTCCTCAAATGAGGGAGGGAAGCCACTAATTAAGTGCCATGTGTATAAAATTACCAAATGGCCCTAAGGCACACTCCACATAAGCATAAGGTTCGTTCTAACAGTAACAACTATCCATCATCACATTTTTGCTCATCTTCTTCTTCTTTCTCTGAACTTGTCCTCCATTGTTTAAGGCTTTGAGATCCCTTGCGACTTTAAACAGCCTTTTGTCTTTTATAGTCTGACTTGAGCGTCGGAGTGAGGTCACGACCTCCGGCGGCTCCACCCCTAACGCTAGCTTCTAGCTTTGTTTTGCAGGAGTCGTTTGGTTCCAACTTGGTCCTCTTCATCAATAATCACCCAACCCACTTAACCTCCTCCGTTTGGGTGAGAACACTTCAGACATAGTTAGGCAACCTCTAACATCAGTTCTCCTTTCCTTTATTTTTATTGTTTGGTTGGTCAGGTTAAAGTCCAGCACAAAATCACTACTTGTTGCAAGCGAAATTTATGCCACCTTTGCAAACGCCTTTCTACTTCTTGGGAGCAGGGCCAAAGCCTTCATCTCTCTGATTCAGGACATATTCCACTGTCGGTGACGCCAACTATAGCACTCTCGATACCATATTTTCCAGTAATAGATTGATTAAAACCCATGAAATCCCAAGATCTTGTCATATAGAGTTGGAGTGTTCTACCTGGAAAAACCGATACAACTTCTTCCATGCCTGCATGTCATAGTTACAAAAATGAAAGCCATAATTCAAATATATATATAAAGTACTGTGCAATACTTACTGGCCAGCTTTTGCCTCTCATGATCAGTGAGCTTGGCTGCAAATCCACTGAAACTCCTTTTGTGACTTCTAACCAATACATTTTCTAGACGAAAAAGAAATTGAAATTAAATCAATTTTCGACAGAAAAATTAAGAAAGGCAGAAAATTTGAATAATTTTGAATTTCTCTCAAAAATTAAATATGACATACATATTACTATTAAAAGCTATCATAAAATTATGATAGGAAAAATTTAGTCATTAATAAATGCATTGATTAACTATGGCCAATGGGTCGTGCCGGCACCAACTCTCGGCCCACAAGGGCTCGTGGGCCGGCACGGCACGGCCCACCAAATTAGTGGGCCATGCCGTGCCGTGCCTACCTTTTTTCTAGTTGAGCCCAGCACGGCCCACGGCACAAGCGGGCTCGTGCCGTGCTCGTATCGTGCCCAAAAAAAGCCCACCAACATTTTTTTTTTAGCGTGCTTAAAAAAGTCCACGTGCCTGGCGATTTTTATTCAAGCCCACATGCCTGACGTGCTTTTTTGAGCCCACAAACATAATAATAATAATAATAATAATAATAATAATAATAATAATAATAATAATAATAATAATAATAATAATAATCATATTAATTTTTATTAAGAGAGCAATTAACATTTTATTATTAGTTTATCACAATTTCACAACTATATATTTTATTTCACAATAATCAATCATAATTCATAACACAACAATACATAAATTTAATTAAATTTAATTCCATAGATCATAATAATAATTAATTAAAATTAAAAATACAATCCTCGAATAATCATTACAATAAGTCATAACTACGAAATATTAATATAACAAATCATAGGTCACAACTTACAAGTTACAAGTTACAACTAAAATTAAATATCATAAATAACATTATTCATTTAATAAATATCATAAATAAAATTATGATATTTATAATTTTATTTATTAAAATCATGATATTTACTTATTCATTTAATAAATTATAAACATAAAAAATTAGAATATTTATTTAAACTAAGATTTAATGATTTAAATTAATTTGTAAAAGTCTATGCTAAAAAATATATTAAAACATTTAATTTCAAGATATTTATTTCAATTTCATAACATTTTATATTTACTTTTTGTTAAAAAAATTTACTTAGATATATTTTAGCCCATTAATGAACCGTGCTTAATACGTGCTTTTTCGTGTGCCGTGCTTTGACCCATCTCTAATCGTGCCGTGCTTTAAGGCCCGTGTGCCCGGCACGGCCCACGTGCGTGCCGTGCCGTGCCTCGTGCCTCACCGAAACGTGCTCGTGCTGTGCCACGTGCTGCCCGGCCCATTGGCCACCTTTAGCATTGATATAAGCGATAGATAAACTATTCGTAATGTGGAGAAAGCTACGGTGCAACGGTGATACGGTATCACCGTTGCACCCAGCCATTGGATCCCACTGGATCCATTCATCCACATGGATCCAACGGCTGGATGCAACGGTGATACCGTATCACCGTTGCACCGTAGTCGGACTCTAATAATGTACTTATTTTATTATAATTATTTCCTATCATCTTTTGTCTTTTTTTTTAGTAACATGTCGTGATTCCAATATGACATGTGGCGCAATTATCAGGAATCAAACCCTTCTCGATCTGTGTGGTTATAAAATGTTAGCTTAGCTCAGCATTTAAAATTTGTGCTGATATTCTTGCATAAGTTGAGAATATTAAATGCATGCTAAGTGAACCCCTAACAAAATTATTTCTTAGCTTATCATTTTTTAAAACTTAACTGAAAATCTTACATGAGCAGTGTTTCTACGAGTACACTCCCATGCTCTGAACAACGAGCATAAAAGAGAAAGTTTACTACTTTTGTAGAGGCAATATTGATGGGATATCAATATCATTAGCCCAACTTGTCCTTGGCCCAAGTAGCCCAACTTGTTTTTTGCCCTCTATGTTGGATATTAACATTTGTTGTTACTTATCAAATAAATTTAAGAAAAAAGTTTGGAATTAATCTCTTTTTTTTAACTAAAATATAATGCGAATTATTTATTTAAAGTAGCTTAACACAATCAGTACCTGAACACAATCGTAATTTTAATCCGACAATAATCTAAATCTTTTTTTAAAAAAATAAAAGCGTATATAATACCAATCCTGAACAAAATTTTAATTACATGCATGGCTGCTTGTCGTTTGGAGACATGTTAATCCCCACCCCTTACAACCACTTTGTCCACAATGTCAAAGTCTTTGAGAATCGCAAATGGTTTTCCCAAGAAGCGTCTTCGACTAATGCCCCATGCTTTTAACCAGTATCGTGAAGAGATGTGAGCTGTAGCAAATGGGTTGTTCTCCCCTCTGGGGAAGTACATTGGAGAGTGGAGATGCAAGGATTGAAGTTCAGTAAGGATTTTTTGAAGGGTGGCGTCAACTTGGTCAAAGCTAGACTCGTGTCTAGCAGGTTAAAAGATATCCATCAGGTACCATTTAAACCCACAGCTGATGGGCTTTGTTAAAAGAAAAAAAAACGAATAAATAAAAGCCACAATGAATTTGATAATTAAAATATTTTTACAGATGCGGCTTTTGGTAATGTCAAACCCGTACCAAATCCTACCCGTTAACATCCCTAACTACATTGCAAACAACAAAAGACATACTAAACAATAACGGGAACATTGCACGCGTTGTTTGAAATAAACTAGACTCATGTATAGCAAGGATTTCGTGAATCTCTTCGCGAAATTCAGCATTTGATTTGTTGCGTGTTGCCATGGATCATTTGACGGCTGGAATACCACTTGATATCTAATTCTAAGGATTTGATGCTACAGCAGTAGGGGAAAGAAAAGGATCACACAATGACATTTTTTATTAATTTCTTTTTTCAAGAAGACACCGTACGTAAAAGGAAATAAAAAAAAATCCCTTGTATATCTCAAGAGATTTTATAAGTTGAACTAAAACAAACAGAGACACTCACATAATTGACAGGTATTAATAACCCATCATTTTATTTAATTGAACATAATACGAAAGAGTAAGATAGCACTTAACCAGTGTGATCGAGATTTCTTCCGTATTGAGGGACAACAATAAGATCCAGATTGTCATTCACGCTCTCATCATTAATAATGCTGTACATAGTTATTGGGTTACCCTCACACCATTCATTCTTACCTGAAAAAATCATAACAATTGTATTCATAAATGCATATATAAAATAAAAATTATAGGTTACATTCAGCTGAACATGGCCTAAGAACCTGGATAAGGAGTTTCCATATTCTTCAAATTAGAAAAGATATCTTCTAACTTCTGGTGAACCGTATTTTCAAAACTTCAGTTGCTTTTGCTTCTGGTTTTATAATATGCTCCAGATATATTTATATACACATTCACACAAGTAGAGGACGTGGGTGATTGAGGACGTGCATGCATTGTTTGTCAGCATGATAGTGTTTGTCGGCAATAATTTAGTTACAAGACAAACTAATTGCAATTATAAGGCTAATAATTGCAATACTAATAATAATAATTTTTAAAATAAAAATAATCACAGTTAATACTTGTCGGCAATAATTGAATTACAAGACAAACTAATAGCAATGATAGAGTCATACTTTTCTTCCAGAACATCAATTCTTTTGAAAAAGAGTTGAATCAGTGGCACTCCTATAAGTTGAATCAGTGGCACTCCTACGAAATTCTTAACCCCTCTCATATTGGAATTACTTTAAAGAAAAAAAATCTAATTATACACTCTATTTCTCTATCTAACTCTTTATATTCATGCAACTACATCAAAGTGTTTTATATTTTTTTTCTCACAAATACTTTTGCATTCTAAACTTTTTTTTATGGCTTACAAGGAGGCTCAGATTCTAAACTTTTCTTTAATTTAGAAAAAAATAACATAATAGCCATTTGAGTCCACTTTTAATTCTATTTAGTTCATATATATGATTCTCTTTAGTTAAATATATATGATTTAATAATTCAAAAATTTATAAAAAAAATTGTAATTGGAGTTGTTTGGAAGAAAAAGATTTTTTTTAAAAAAAAAAAAAATTTCTTGAATCAGAAAGAAACTAAAAAAATGGAATAAGCTATTTTGGAAAGTAAAATAGGTTTTGACAGAGAAGAGCTTGAAAATAAAATTACAGCGGTGCTAACAATCCCAATCTTTGAAAAATATATATGGCCAGAACTGACAAAATGCTGATCTATTTAATTTTTGATAACGATGATTAGTACTTGTCCATTTCTCCTTAGCTCTGTCACTTACCTTGATGCATACATTACTTGAAAGCTCCATCTTCCTCTAGCTTCCTTTTGTGAAATCGTACTAACGAATAACAGTAGCCTATTAACGAATTAAGATATAATCCAATATCTTTGAGTAGAAATTCGAATAATCTCACTTTGACTTTGAGCAAGCTTTTTACTTTACTTCATTTCCAGAAGCTATAGAGGCCGCATGGGTTCCATGACCCTCGTAATCCCTAGCAATATTATCATACACAACAGGTGTTGGGTAATATCGAGCTCCAATTATTTTGCTGCAATACATCAATCAGTGTTAAAATGTTATTGCTCAAATTTGTTAAGCTTCAAAAGGCTGGCTATACCACAAAGTATAGAAACGCATTACTTGTTGCAAGGGAAATTTATGCCACCTTTGCAAGCGCCTTTCCACTTCTTGGGAACAGGACCAAAGCCTTTATCGCCGAAACTCTTGCTTTCAGGCCAGATTCCAGTGTCTATGATGCCTACTATAATATCACTCTCGACACTACGTTTTCTAGTAATAGATTGATTAAAACCCATGAAATCACAAGATCTTGTCGTATGGAGTTGGAGTGTTCTACTTGGAAAAACCGATACAACTTCTTCCATGCCTGCATGTCACAGTTACAAAAATAAAAGCCATAATTCATATATATATATATATATATAAAGGAAAGTACTGTGCAATACTCACTGGCCAGCTTTTGTCTCTCATGATCAGTGAGATTGGCTGCAAATCCACTGAAACTCCTTTTGTAACTTCTAACCAATACATTTTCCACTGGGCTGCTCTCACATATTGAGATTGAGAGAAGAGAGTTTAGAAGAGAATTTAAGCAGATATTTCGACTTAACTTTACGAAATACCACCTGCCCTCAACAACTTCTTGCAAAATACTCTGATGCTGTGATGATGTTTCATATTCCCCTCTAGAGAGTGACCCCAAGTAGACAATATAGACCTGCGTCATTTATAATTGTTTTTAAGACGAAAAAGAAAATGGCAAGTATATATAGTTTTTAGATTTAAAATTATTCGCAGCTGTGGACGTCTGCACTCGCTCGATTGCACGCCTTTACACCATTGTAAAGGTCATATCAGCACTTTATAAAGTGCGATTCCCGCACAAAAGAATATTTTGGAGGAAAATGTATATGTTCATTAATCATCAAGAAATTCAGAGCAACTAAGGCCAGGACCAGCTTTAGATTGTTTGAGATTTTAAGCGGAATTTTTTTATGAGGCCTCTATTTGTTTTGTAATTTCAATACTAAAAAAAATTAAAAAAAAAGGCTCAAAATTTATTCCATTTTTAATTCTTGAATTTTAAAAATAAAACCTAAAAAAAGTTAAGAAGATATTTTTTTATTCCATTAAAATTATTACAAAATAAACAAACAAATAAATAAGAATAATATTATTTTCAAATAGGATATTTAGAATGATAGAATATAAAAGTTGAGATGATGAATTAACGATCAGATAATAGAATGGACTTTGTATTTCTATAAACTGATTTTTTTTTAAATGAGCCAATGGATATAATAATTTTCTTTGTAGAGAAGAGAGGAAGAAATTTTTTGATTTACTGATTTTTGAGATTATAAAGTTTTTAATAGAAAGTAAAAGAAATAGTAAAAGTTAAAGATTCTAACATTAAATAATTAATTTTTTTGAGGAAATTGAGAAGACTAATAATTTTTTTTGAAAGACTAATAATTAAATAATATTATTAGTTATATTTCTTTAACTTAATGTTATCAAATATAGATTTTTCATTAAAAATAATTTTTAACTGTAGGATAATTAAAAAATTAGAGAGATGTTCATAAGCTTTTTGATTTCCTAAAATACGTAATTTTAAACAAATGAGAATTATTAGAAAAAAACCAAAAAAATGAGGCATTCACAAAATATGGGGTCTTAAGCGACCGCCTTATTCGCCTATACCTAAAGCCACCCCTGACTAAGGCTGAAGAACGAAGATCCATACTTGCCTTTCTATCGTCATGAGTAGTAGTGGCACCACCCAATATGGTCATTTGGAGCAAAAGAATGAAGGACAAGAAACTGATTAGAAAGAGTCCATTCTTAGCCATTTCTCTATTCTTCTTGTTTAATGAAGTGAAACTTACTCTATTTATCTTGTGAATTGTGACATAGGGGACTGGACATGTTTAAAAAGCTTACCTTGAAATTCCAGTTATCACTTGTTCGAATCAGCAATTTCTGTACCATTATAGGATGATGTTACATAAGTTTTAGATAAATAAAGATAGGTTTAACTGTGTAATTACAAACTAATTAAATATTTTGCCTGTGTATTGCAAATAAGGCAGCACACATACAAGATTTTGTACCAATGCAATGAACTGTGATATTTTGAAACAAATGCTGAAGTTTTCAAAATGCAGTACCAGGTGTAATTTCCATGTCAAGGAAAATGGATTTCCTTGTAAATTTCTATGTCTATACCATTATTGGATGAACTAAGATAAGTTTTCTAATAAAGATTAATAGGAATCTGGTGTAATTAGAAACTAATTAAAATCTTCACCTGTCCATTGCAAATAAGGAAGCACACGTACAAGATTTTGTACCAATGCAATAAACTTTGATATGAAATACTATAGTTTCCATTCAAATTGCATGCGCTTATGTAAAATGCATTATGAGTTGTTCAGTTTATTTTCAAAAGCCTTAATGCTAATTAAATTTACTGCAATTTTTTTTAAGACAGTGTTGCAAAATGAATTGAGATGTTCTGCATGCTGGAGAGCATTTTTAAGTAGCCTTCTTTCGAAGCATCATATGGAGGTCCCGGATTTATAGCTTTAACGGGATTGATATACAAATTCAGCTTCTGGCTGCTCGTGAAAAAAAAAATGGCAACGAAAAAAAAGATGTCTCTTTTTTTTTCTTTTTTTTTCCTTGTTACTTCATTAGACTTCATACAATGAAACAACAGCAAATGAACCTCAAAATCTTTGTGTGTCGTATCCATGACATAATGTTTCTGTTTATTAAGCTACTAACTACATTGAGACGGAGAATAGAATAGTCCCTGCAATGCAAAAAGTTTCAGACCTTTCATTATTTTAGATTTTCAAACAACTCAGGAGCCGAATTGATTCATTAATTGGAACCTATTTGTTAGGAAATATGTCTTCATTTTTCAATGAAGATTTGTATCCTAATTGTTAAGAAATTTTCTATGGTATTTTGTTACTTCTGAGGAATCCTATTTAAAGAATAAGTAATTTTCTCTTAGGACTTAGTTTATCTAAAGAGGAATTCAATTTATATAAGGAAATGAATAATTCTCCAACAAGAAACAATATATATGGAGATCAAGTTCACTTGGTACCAAAGAGTTCAGTTTCTCTTTAAGCAAACAATTTCTAGTGTGAGAGAAACGATAAGTCAATTGACAGATTGGGTGTTACTGGAATTTCAGGTGGAAGGAAAATAATAAAATGATTGCAATAATTTTTCTGAAAATGGTTTTCCTCCTATCATCCTTGGCGGCTGTAGTTTTCTCCGATATTGGAGTGTAACACCCCAACTTCACCCAAGAATCTCAAGAGCAGTTTGAAATGAAACCTCATAACATGAATCTTATTGCTATTTCTAAAAGAAAATTAATAGTAACCATAGTCGAAAAATAGTCTCTAAAATAATAAATATAACAATAATTCTCCAAACCAAAAATTTAGCTCTAAACAATAACCAAAATAGCAAAATTTATTTATCTAAAAAAAAGCCAAGGTTTTTCAACTAATAATTCATTTTCTCTAGACCAAAAGCTCACATCTCTAAAATCAATATGTGAAATGTTAAAGATGAGGGGTGAGTCGTTAACTTGGTAAGCAAACTCATGCATAAAGTTACTAATAATAAAAAAATATAATAATCATTATGATGTACCATAGATTAGAAAACAGTAATCATTTCATAATCTAATACATATACATGGTAAAATATAATGAGCTAAGTCATAACACAATAACATTTGCAATAAAATAATCATTTAAGAATTAGTTTATCAATAAAACATTTTATTTGTTCAATTAGCTCATACCACATAGTGTCACCTGTATTCCCGGTGACCTAGCCAATAGTTCACTTAGGGTATTTTATCCTGCAACAATCATTAGTAGGTGCGCACAAAATAACTAGATGTTCACTTATATAAGTAACATTAACTACAAACTATGAGCCAAAACCTTAACTATAGTTGTTGGTCTTTCAATTTCAATCTTTCAGAAACAAAAAGCTCTTATAAGACACTGAATTGACCAAGCTTTGCATATATATATATAAGAAAACCATTTATTGAAAAACAAGTATTTTAACGTTATTTAAAAAAAATTTAAGAAAACATTTTAAATAACTTCAAAATCTTAAATTGCCAATCCATTTGGAAAACATTATTTTTTAATAAATATTTACATATATTCTTATAATTAATATTATGCATGAATTTACTTATTTTGATCCAAAGCAATTGACAATAACTCCAATCACACGAGCTCACTCTTGGCCTATAACTATCAAGACAAGATTCTTATCAATATCTTATTCAATTCTGACTTATGATAGGAAAACCCCCAAAAAAAAAATCCTTAAACCATGAACTCCTACTTAAACACATCAATTCACTAAACCATTGTAAAAGAGCAAACTTCTAACAAGCTATAACTATGTCAACAAAAATTCACAAATATTGCAAAAAGCTACTTGAACATGTTAGCATTCAATATAAAAGTTAATTAGATTAATTAGAGTTCTGATACATCTCTAAAAACTGATTTTCCACAAAAACATCAAAACTATCAAGTGACGATATAAATAAAGGATTGCTGATTAAAAAATTCATAACTTTAGTTATACATATTAAAAAATAGTGATTCAAGTTTTGACAATCAAAGAGATAACAAAGAATCAGAATTAAAATTTATAAGGCATTTACTAATGAAAAAGTAACCCAAACTCGCCTTAATATCAGCCCTCGCAAATTCTATAAAACAATTTCCAAGATTGTGGCAGCCCGACTCTATGATTTTTATAAAAAGCCAAAAATTACGAACTTAAATATAAAGCAACTATACATATGTACGTACTACAATAAAAATTCCCAGAATTTTTAGAGGTTGTTTGGGTTTCAGAATTAATTATACAAGTGAGAATTACTGCTAAAAATCAGAATTTTCCAGCACCAGTGTTCCAAATTTGAAAAATTGAAACAATTAATATACAATGAATTTTTAAACGATAACCATATGCTAAAAAGATAAAGCTGTCTAGTTCAATGAACTATAGTTTTATACATGAAACTAAATGAAAACAGCAACATAAATCAATACATGATCATGCTTTCATAATTATATCAATATAACACATAAAAAATCATTTAGTCAATCACATAAAATCACAAATAAAACTAGAAGTTTAAAGGATTATAAATTTTTACCTACCTTCAAAACAAATTCAAAACTCAAGATCTTCTTTATTGGAAAACAAGAACACAATCAAAATCTTCCCCTCTTCTTGTTAGAAAACGTGAGTTTTATTCTTGTGTTTTCTGCTATATAAACCAAGCCTTTTAATATTCTTACCCATTAGGGATTTCATTTCCTTTTCTAATAAGGTATTTAATAAATTCAGAAAAAAATTTAAGTCATTTTAAAATAAAGTAGTAATAATAAGAATAATACAAAATACAAGTGTTACATGGAGTTTTGCACGTAAATTTTTGTGTTATATTATTTGAGTTTATAAGTGGGACATGTTACTCCATCCAACAGACTACTTTTTTGGGTTGAATACCCAGAAATCCTAGAGTAAGCCTCTACAACTACTCGACCTCAAACCTAGAGCAATTACTTGGAACACTATGTGAAAGGGTTAGAGGATACTTTTTTCCCTTCCACAATGAAGTATTATAACCCTGTTTCACAAAACCGATATTAATTGAGTATATTTCATAAAACCCATAATTAGTGAGCATTGTAATTTCATTGTGTATAAATGTTAATAAAAGAGTCTGTGGACCAAGGCCAACTCTAAAGTATTAGGGGCCTTAGGTGATAATTTTTTATGAGGTCTTCTTATATTAAGTAATTTCAACACTTAAAAGAAACATAAAAGAGCTCACAATTCAATTAATTTTAACTATATCTTAAATATCAACAATCAACAAGATAATAAGAAATTTCAAAAAACAAAAGTAGTCAAGAAGATATCCTTTTTTATTTCCTTTAGAACTATTATTTTAAGAAACTATTTTTTGTTTTTACTTCAAAAGTAAGCCAATAAATATAATAATTTTCGTTATAGAGAAGAGCACAAGAAATTTCATAATGTTAAATACTTAAGTTTTTTTTAAGAATCATATAGATAAAGAATTTATTCTTTTTCTTGAAAAATATTAATGAATTAGCGGTTAGACACAATTATTAATTATGCTTTCAATATTAAGTTTATCAAATCTAGAATTTGCATAAAATTTCTTAATTGTAACATAGTATTAATTAAAGATTGAACTTAAAAATAGACTTTCAAACTATAAGTAACTTAAAAATATATTAATTTTAGTATATGAAGGAAATTAAAAACAAAGGGTCTTCTTAATATATGAAGTCTTGGTGTCACAATAGAGCCTTCCTAAAAAATGAAGCTTAAGTGACTACTTAATTCACCTATTCTTAAAGTCGCCTCTACCATGGACAATGTTACATACAATTGATATGTGCCGCAATTCTTGCCAAAGGAAGACCACCTCTTACAGTACCTTGCCCTAGGCTCTATTTGGTATAGTTTTTCAAGTAAAGCATATTTAAGTAGAGCTAATCAATGTATATTTTACAGACCTACGCCAACACTAAACTAAAAATCTTACTTGGCGGTGTCTTCGCAAGTACACTTCCCCAAGCTTTGGAATAATGAGCATAAAAGAGAAAGTTCACTATTTTTGTGAAGGCCAAGAAAAACTCACCTTCATTATTGATGGGGTATCATATTATAATATTTGGTGAATCAGAATAATCCAGAATGAACTCATGTTCAATAAGCTTCAATATTTATTTCCCTTGACATAGAATGCATCTTGCTATTAAAGCCAATCGCTGGTTGGAACTAATCAGTAATCGCCAATTTTTATATCTTTATTGGATTCATGTAGTGAAGTTTCATGATAGAGAGATTAATCGGAATCAGGTCTAATAATATGTAAATTAGATACTGCTACATCTACGGATACATTATAATTGAAATATGTAAGATTGGGATATTACTTCTAAATTTAATACCCACAGAACGAAAATAAATTTATTAATTAAATGGATATTAACTATTTGAATCAATAATTGCACATATTTTTATGGCATATTTTTTCCAATACTAGTTGTCCAATCATGTTGAATTTCAGTTTGGTCACTCTTGTGAGTGTACAACAATTGGACTTCTGACACGGTGATTGCCATCAGACCACATCAAGGAAGTAGAAACAATTGCTCCATTTGGCAAACCTTTTCCAGTGACAGTAACATTGAAAGACTTCTTCTCATTCAAGGACTTAAAGGAGAGAGATTCAGGCACAACTCTGATACTGACTATTTTCAAATTTTGCAAGATTTTTACCTTGTAAGTGGAATTTGCAAGGCCCACATTAGTAACTGTCCTTGGAAAGTTGATCGTGAAAGACTTTCCAAGTGAAACTTGAGCTGCCATTGAAGGGTAATTGAGATCTTTTGGTGTTGCTTTATCTGAGCCTTTAGAACAAGTGCTGATATTTC
The DNA here is from genome assembly GCA_002013955.2 of Citrus medica. Taxonomy (NCBI): domain Eukaryota; kingdom Viridiplantae; phylum Streptophyta; class Magnoliopsida; order Sapindales; family Rutaceae; genus Citrus; species Citrus medica. The sequence goes on from MKYO02025714.1 coordinate 216,315, forward strand.
CAGAAATTTTGCCAATATTGCGCTCGTCATATCCCATGCTGCAGAGCATTATTATGTAATCTTGTTTGAGAGTTTCATACACAAGTCCTGGATTTACGGCTTCTACGGGATTGATATGGCCCGAACCAAATGCAAATTCAGCATCTTTATTTTTGGAAGAATTCATGGGCCACGCTATAGGCAGACAAAAAAAATTGGTGATTTAGGAATGATAACTTGCAATTAAGTTACCCGAACATTTGTAATTTAATGATAGAACATTACCAGTAGTCATTATAGCTGATTTGATGGCAGAAGGAGACCAGTCGGGATGGAACGATTTAATGTATGCAGCTACTCCAGCAGCATGAGGACAAGACATGGATGTTCCAGATACTACGTTGAATTTAGCTTGCCTCTTATCTTCTGGGTCGTTAGAAACTGCACCAAGAGGTGAAAATGCAGCCAATATATCTACTCCAGGGGCACTTATATCTGGCTGAATAATGTTAAACAACCATCAAATTAAGATAATTCATATATATATATTTATGTCTGAGACAACAAGTTTTAAAAAAATATATATACCTTCAAGATGTCTGGTACAATTTCATTTGGTCCGCGTGAAGAAAAGTATGCGACAACAGGAGCTTCGGAATCCTTAATTGCTTCAGTACTCAATATATTAGCCTCGGGCTTTCTGTAACCCAGATGCAAAGATTGGATTAGTTTTCTAGAATAAAGTTAAAAATAAAAGAAATGTCCAAACTTAATGTGGTTAATATATAATTATATATATTACTTTGTAGATTTCAAGTAGGAGTAGATGCTGTTGAAGTTGTCCTCGCTTAGAGCCACTGCCGGCAATGAAACAACAGAGGAAACTTTGTTGAATTCGACATCATTTAACGAGACAGATCCTTCAGCACCAGCTTTGTGAACCTCATTAAACCCGTCAAAGGATTGACATATCACAATCTTTCCCTTTGCTAACCTACTATCAATACAACCTTGGCCATCGGTACACATCCTGCAATGCAAGACGAATTCTAAATTTCTGTTTGTTTGTTTTATGAGGAATTATGAGGAGTTGAAATGAATCATTGAAGAGTTAGGAAACCTACTGAGGGTCGAAATCATTTTCGCATGGTCTTGAAACATCCATCCCATCTACTAGGGGAAACGTTTTCCCTTTTGTAGAGAAAGAATTAATCGAGTAACCCTGTTCGTGTACACAGATTGTCAGAATGCTTACTTATGGAGTATTTGCAAATACAAAATTATGTGATTCATATTACCACTAATGTCTGTCCGCTCCCAAGGACAACTTTATCGACAAATAGACGATCTGTGTTGCTGGCTGCTACAGACATCAACCACGGAGCTACACTAACTGTGGAGCCTATCAAAGGACCACTATTGCCCGCTGAATGTAAGGTCAGTACTCCTTTTGCCATAGCGTGAAAAGAACCAATTGCAATGACATCCTCGGTAAAGTTTAGGGTATTTTGTCCTCCTAATGATATTGTTATAATGTCAACCCCATCAGCAATAGCATCATCAAATGCACCCAATATGGCTGTTTCTGCACACCCTAATTCAGGAGAACAGACTTTATAAGCGGCAATTCTTGCGGAGGGAACTCCCCCTCTGGCAGTGCCTTGTCCCACACCAAAAAAACTAGCATCCTTAACTTCATTTCCAGAAGTTGTAGAGGCCGTATGGGTCCCATGACCCTGTATATCCCTAGCAGTATTACCAGATATATCATCTGTTGTGTAATATCGAGCTCCAATTATTTTGCTGCAATATCATCAATAAATGTTAGAATGCTTTTGCTAAAATTTCTTAAGCTTCAAAAAAGGCTGGGTACACCACTAAATAGAGAAATACATTACTTGTTGCAAGTGAAATTTCTGCCACCTTTGCAAGCACCTTTCCACTTCTTTGGGGCAGGACCAAAACCTTCATCGTTGAAACTCTCCGATTCAGGCCAAATTCCACTGTCTATGACGCCTACTATGATATCACTCTCTACGCTACGTTTTCTAGTAATAGATTGATTTAAGCCCATGAAATCCCAAGATCTTGTGGTGTGGAGTTGGAGAGTTCTGCTTGGAAAAACAGACACAACTCCTTCCATGCCTGCATATTACAGTTACAAAATAAAGCCATAATTCACATATATATATGTCTATCTATACACATAGTGCAATACTTACTGGCCAGCTTTTGCCTCTCACGATCAGTGAGCTTGGCAGCAAATCCATTGAAACTCCTTTTGTAACTTCTAACCAATACATTTTCTACTGAGCTGCACTCACATATTGAGAACGAGAGAGAGAAAGAGAGTTTAGAAGAGAATTTACGCAAATATTAGACTTAGCTTTTAAGAATACTACCTGTCCCCAATAACTTCTTGCAAAATACTCTGATGCTGTGATGATGTTTCATATTCTCCTCTAGAAAGTGACCCCAGGTAGACAATATGGACCTACATCATTTGATACTTATTTTCAGATAAACCCAAAAAAAAAAAGCAGAAGAAGAAGAAATAGAAGAAGCAAGAGCATAGTCTATTACACGCCTTTCCAAAAGGTATAAAGTGTGGATATCTGCACTAGAGAATGACTTGATAGATATAAATATCTGAACTGGCTGTTCATATAAGTATATATGATCCATTGACCATTAGGAAATTCAAAACAACTAATGCTGAAAAACAAATATCCATACTTGCCTTTCTATCATCCTGAGAAGTAATGGCACCACCCAATATGCTCATTGGGAGGAAAAGACTGAAGGACAAGAAATTGAAGAGAAGGAATCCATTCTTAGCCATTGTTAGGTGCTTCATGTTTATTTAGGTGATGCTGATACACACTATTTATTTTGTGGACTGTGACTTAAGAGAATTGACACGTTTGATAAGCTTCCATATTCATTTTCCTTGATATGGCAAGCATCTAGCAATTACAGCTAATCACGTGTTGGAATCAATAATTTCTATATTATTATTGGATGAGCTTAGATAGGTTTTCTAATGGAGATTAATCAGGACCAGGTGTAATAATGTGTATTTAGAAACTAATTAAATTTTGCACCCATTTATTGCAAATAAGGAAGCCACATATGAGATTTTGTACCAATGCAATGAATTGAGACATTCTGAATTATATGCTAGATTTTTCTTTCTGCTTGCATGCACTTATGGAAAAAGCATTGTCAGTTGTTCTAATTATTCCACTCCTTGAAAATATCCGAAAGTCGTAATGCTAATTTTTACTTACTTCAAAGGGTTTTTTTATATGTCAGGCAGCGTTGCAACATGAACCGAGAAGTTAAGGTTAATTAATCAATAACAAATTCTAATTTTTGTTTCTAGACAAAATCATATGAATGCTGCAGAGCAATTTTAGGTAGTCTTCTTTGGAAGCATCATATATAAGTCCCAGATTTACAGCTTGACAGGATTGATAAATAAATCCAGCTTCTGGCTGCTTATCATGCAGGTAAATCAGGACATGAAAACTTATAATGACAAAAGATTACCAGTACTCATTATAGCAGATTTGATGACAAAAAGAGAGCAATCGAGGTGGAATGATTTAACATATGCAGCTACGCCAGCAGCATGATATTTAGCACGTCTCTTATCTACTATATATGCTGTCGGTAAGGGAAGCAATTGATGTAGTTGCAGCCAGGATATCTACTCCAGGGCAGCTATGCCTAGCTGGAGGACATTTGAGCATCAAGTCAGAAAATTAAATAGCATAAAAAAAAAGAGTACATTATTCCATGTATGAGAGAACACTTAAGATTTTGGACATCATTCACATTCATAATATCTGGTGCGTATATATTTTGCCCACGTGAAGAAAAGTCAACGGCAACGGGAAAATTTATGTTTGAAGGTCTCTGATGAACCTCGAAATCTTGGTCGATAGTATTACATAGCATAATCTTTCTATCTACTAAGCTACTATTGAGACAGAGAATAGAACAATCCCTGCAATGGGAAGGCTCAGACCTTTCATTTTTTTACATTTTTAAACAAGTTAGGAGCTAAAATGACTCACAGAACCGATAATTAGTGAGCATTGTAATTTCATTGTGTATAAATGCTTATAAAAGAGTCCATGATACCTACCACTATTGTCTTTTCATTCCCTAACAACCTTGTATCTTAAAGACTTAAAAGTGACGATATGTGGTGTTGGCTTCAACATGCTTCATCCATGGAGACACACTAGCAATTGATCAGTTCTGGGACCCCTATTGCCAGCAGACTTTGAGGTCAGTATACCATTCTTCATTGCATGAAATGAACCAATAGAAATGGATTCATCGCTAAAGTTCAAAGCATGTGCATGCCCTATTGAAATTGTTATAAGGTCTACTCCAACTGTAGTGGCATCATGCATCATCAAAAGCATCTCAGAGATTTGCTTCTTCACATCCAGATGAAGAGAAGAATATCAGACTTTGTGTGCCACAATTCTAACATCCTTTCCTCTCTTTCCCGCTGCCGTAGAGGAAGTGTGGGACATCTGTGAACCCTCAATTTCTCTGGCGGTATAATTTCCAGCTTCTGATGAAGGGTGACACCAAGCTCTAATTATCTAACTGTTAAAAAATAAAATAAAATCATTGAATATCAATAATAAAATCAGCCTTCTATGGGGAAAAAGATATTGCAACAGGTCAGGGTAACTGAAAAATAACAACCATTAAGATGATATTTTATAATTTAGTATATTGAGGAATCACGTTATTTGTTGCAAGTGAAGTATTTGCCATCATTACAAGCACCTTTCAAAATTCTGATTCAGGCCAAATCCCAGAGTCATTAAGGGCTGCTATAATAGCACTCTCAGCACTGTAGTTTTGAGAAGCGGATCCAATTGAACACCAAGAAATCCCAGGATCTTACTGTGTGAAGTTGGAGAGTTTTTCTTGGAAAAAGGGAGAAATTAAATGGAGAAAGTATATTATTCCACATAATCCTTCTATAGAGTAGATGTCTGCACTTTCTAAAATGCAGATTCAAGATTTTACAATGTTGCAAAACGCTAAAGTCGTATTTTAAAAAATACAGAGATCCGCAATTTAGAATGATTTTTAATCCCTATGAATTATCTGAAGTACAATTTTGAAACAAGGGCCAGTAGTTCTGCTGTTGTACTCTCAGAAACACATATATTGATACAGGGTTCACGAGTGCATGTGCACAGAATTTAGAATTTTACATGGCTAAACATGGCCATAACTTTGCAGAAATCAAATGCTGATTTAAAAAATACATTTCCCAGAGGAAAAAGGGAACAGATAAGGAAGGGTTTTTAGGAAGAGAAGCATTGCCATATTACCTGGCAGCCATCAGTAGTAGTAATATCCACTAACTCTCCAAAAGTTTCCTTAAACCATTCTTGGAATTGCTTGACCTGATGTCTATAAGGGGATATGAACGCCAGCTGAGAACTTGACATGAGCTCTGGATACATGCTAATCAATTTATGAAACAGAACAAATTCAACTTCCAGTGGGCTGAGGAAAATCGTCCAAAGCAGTTGTATTTGTGCCAGTCACGAGTAGTAAAATCTTTGATATCTTATCCAGCTTCCAGTGCCTCATCATAGAACTCTCTTGAAGGTAAGATAGTTATCTGTTTCAGATGAAGGAATATTTGAATACTGATTTGGAGGAAGGCATCCTATGTTTTGCAAAAAGAGTAATGATATGCTAATAATGAATGAAAGAGAAAAAAGGAATTATTGTTGAAAATATACCAAAAATACTTACATCCGGTTCCCAAAGGAACAAGAGTTGCAGGTCCCACCTGACAATGCAAGATGACCATAAACCTGGGAAACTGAACCAATTTGAGAGTTAGACAAGCAAAAGCCACACTAAACCAGACTTATATAATAATAAATTTCTAAGCATTGTGATTTAAAAGCCTAGAAGAAGTTTACTAAAGAAGTGCTGATAACATTAGCCAGTAGCCCACAAATGTATTTCTATTTTATACCACTAGCCATTTAACCTAACCAAGAACATCATGATTATAAGAATTGTGTTATAAACCTTTAAAACAACTTTTTCTTAAGCTTATTTACCCCATGACAGCTGAAATAAGATGTGCAATAATCTCTGTTCTATAGACTATTTTTTAGATGCCATCATCAAATGAATTGTGAAGCCAAGTATTAGATAAAAGCTTCCTCATGTAGCACACAGTTTTCATAACTTTATTACTCTCTATTCCATTGAGATGTGTGATTCTTAAATATATTCTTCCATTAATTTTGAACAAAACTGATCACATACAATATATAGTTGTAACTGAAGACAAGGGATGTGCTGCCTTCAAATTGTTGGCTATGTATTGGGAATTAAAGAAGATATAAATTGCCATTATTAAAGAAACTTAGTTAAGAATATTCTCTTTCTTCTGAAAAGCTAAGAAAGAAAGAAGGATTTATTACAAAAAACAAGATAGCAGATACGGAAGAGTTTTATCATACCACACAGAGAAACAGAAAGAATAAAATAGGAGAGGGACACCAGTAAACTGAATAATGCAATTCATTAATTCAAAAATCAGTAAATCTCTTCACAATTCATTTCAATTATCATAATAAGTTTGGTCAATTTGTAGCATTCAGTAAATTTCCACCAAGGTTAAAACTTTTAGTCCAGCAATTGTTTCTAGCCAACTCTTTATAGTAAGAACATCAATTCTCTAGTCACATTACCGCACTACCACCACCCATTGCGAAGTCTTTAACAAGTAAATTACAGATTCGATGCATATTCTTTTATAAAATACTGTCAAGTAAACAAAGATCATAATGGATGGTTCTTCCAGAAGCTAATGTTGTCACACCTAAAACAAAATAGCTGGCTTGATCACCAAATGTTTGTGATCTGTCAAAGGACAAAATAACTAATCTTACCATTCCCAATTGATAAGTAAACAGTTTCTTGATTGCCATACCCACTTAACCTTTCCACTTAAAATGTACTTCAAACCCGGCCCCCTTCTAAGCATGTCAGCGTATACAAACAACATTTGCCAATGGTGTAAATGGTAAAGGCATGCGTTGTTACCAGGCACAAGGTCCTGGACAAGTATTTCTGTCCAGATATTTAAACCTTTGTCAGGTCAGTAGCCTCAAGCCTATTGTTTCCAGCTGATATACCAAAATGATACCAAACCTTCAAAACATTTCTTTGTAGGTTATATAACCCAAAACATACCATTTTTATTGGCTTAAAACAGGGTACCAAACCAGATAAGAAATGATCGAAAGTTTTCTGATGCACATGGTCCTTACTAGAAGGCAAGTGCAGAGCATACTTCCTTAAGTTTTCAAAATGAACAAATTTAATTCTTTATGCCTTTTCTGT
>MKYO02025714.1:224170-243431 GCA_002013955.2 Citrus medica
TTGTGCTTCAGGGGCAGGCATACGTTCAAGGTTATGAATTTCTGACAGTTGTTGTAGCTTCTTTCTCCACCATGGAATGGGAGAAAACCATTCAAGTAAAGTCCAAGTGAGAGAGGTGGCCTTGTCGGGATCAAGGAGATGTTCCAAGGTAGGAGCAATTGGCAGGACTAGTTTAGTGGCGTAAAGAACAGTCAGGCACCAAACATACCATAACACATCTTCAGTGGTTTCTCTGGACGGATCAAGGGTTAAACCTGTAAGAAACAGATTTTCTGGATGGAAGGTGGAGAAGGGAAAAGGGTTTGTGACAAGGTAGGCTTTCATGAAAAAACGGAAGAGGGCTTTTCTAGCAAATTCTTGGATGGCAAAAACAGAAGAGAAGCTTTTGTTGAAGGGAAAAGTCTTCTTAGTTAGAGCTTGTGGTGGTAAAGAGGTAGCCATGGAGATAATAGGAAAGTGATAGGTTGTAGCAACGAAGGTGAGGGGATTTTCTGGTTTGGAAAGTCTAGAAAGCATATCAGGGATGTGGTTCTGGGATCCCTTTATATGCTTTACCGAAAAGTCATATTTGGAGAACCAATCTTTGAGCCTGAGTAGCATTTTGTCCGGAACAGTTTTACCTTTAAAATGGAAAATATTGGGAAAGGTCGAGCTGTCCATACGAATGAGGAAATGATGTCCAATCAGATGGTACTCAAACTTTTTGATGCCATTTTTGACTGCTAATACTTCTTTAAATACGCTATTGTAGTGCTTCTATGTGTCAGAAAATTGTCCACTAGCGTAAGCGATAAAGTGTTCTTTTCCATTGAGTTCTTCAAGGAGGATGGCACCCCATGATTCATCACTTGCGTCTGTTTGCAATATGCGCTTACCATCAGTAATTAGCTTTAAAGGAGGCGGATTTTGCGCAATCTGTTTTAGCGTAACGACATCATTTGTGTGGTCAGCATTCCACGCAGGGGGCTCTTTTTTCAATAAAGTCGAGAGGTGACGGGTGTAGTGATCCACATGCGGGATAAAGTCTCTGATATAATTGATGATGCCAAGAAACTGTTGGACTTGCCTTTTGGAAAGCTGATGATCTAGAAAGTGAAGTAATTCTTGGGCGATGTGTTTTCCTGGCTGGTAGTAGCCATCTTTGATCACCATACCAAGAAATTCAATGTTGGCGGTGGCAATGGTGCTTTTCTTGGCTGATAGCATGATTCCATGACTTTGGACAATATCATAGAACTGAGTTAACAGCTGGTGGTGTTCATCATGGGTTCCTGAAAAAAGTAAAATATCATCAATGTAAATCAATGCATGGTGCAGGATGGGCTGGAAGATTTGAACCATGGATTTTTGAAAAATGGATGGGGCAGTTTTGAGACCAAAGGGAAGAACTGTCCATTGAAAATGGGCATTGGGGATACAAAAGGCGGTTTTGTAACGGTCAGAGGGCTCAATGCCTAGTTGCCAAAAACCTGATTTTAAATCAAATTTTGAAAAGATCTGGGCATTTTTGAGAAAAGTAAACATGCTTTGTCGACGGGGCAAAGGAAACTTGTCATCTTGCAAAAACATGTTTAAAGGCTGATAATCAATGACTAGGCATTTTTTTCCTCGAACAATTTCAGAATGCTTTTCTACATAAAAGGCTTGGCAAGCCCATTGAGAAGTTGTGGGCTCAATTAGACCTTGGGCTAACAGTTGTGAACATTCTTGTTGGGCGAGGAGCAAGTCAGAAGGACTCATTCCTGGATGGGTAGCTTTGGTTGGGTTAATGTCTTCATTGAGTTTGAAGGGTAACTTAATGAAGAAAGACTTATTTTTCCACAAGGGGTTTGGATGGGTGAACTCAGAATGAGATTCTGGACAGAAACTCAAAAGTTTGGTTGAAATATCCTGGTAAGGTTGGGGAGTTTCAGACAAATTTTAGAGTTTCAGAATATCCGTGAAAGGTTTGAACATAGACTTGACTCGGATTCCATTGGGAATGATTTGAAGGTGCTTGATTTGGTGAAGAATGTCAAAGCCTAATAAGATATCCTTACGAGGGAGAGTCGAACCAATAACCTTGGTCAAAATGACACAATTGGGGAAGATTTGAATACCAATGGGTTTTTTGGTAATCAAAGAGGTGGTGAAGATTTTGCCATTAACAGCTTTGAAATGTTCTTCAGATTGGGTCCAGGAGTCAGGTGGAAGAATGTGTGGATTTAACATACTGCGCTGGGCGCCAGTGTCTATGAGACCAATAGCTGGAACAGGCCTGTGGATGGGAAACCTGAAGTTCTGAATTTCCGAAAATGCCGTTTCTTCTTAGGACTGCAATCACAATCCTTTTTCTTTTGGCATTTGATCTGCAAATAGGGCTTTTTGCAGGCACTCCTGAAGGGTTCTTGATCCTTCAATAATTCTTTGAAAAATTGTTTCTGCTCGCAGAGTTTATCAAGACAAGTTTTAGCAAGCTGGAAGATTTTGCCAAGAGAGATATTGTCAAGGCTGAGTTTAGAGGCTGAGAGTTGCCTTTGTATGTCTGGTTGGAGCTCATCGGGAAGGGAGGCCAGAAAAACATGCTTTAGTGTAGGTTCATTGAATCCATTGAGCTTGTAGAACAACAAGGACATGCGCTTGTAATGGAAATCAAGATCCTTAGCATTGAGTGAGCAGCATTTCATGTTGAGGTAGTCTCGGCGGGCAGCTTCAAAAACTGCAGAAGGGTCGCCAAGGAATTGATCATGGAGAATAGCAAGGGCACTTGAAACTTCTGGGAGATCAACAAACTGTAACTAGCGATAGTGTCCTAACGAATCAAACCAATCTCTTAGAGCTCCCGTAAAACGAGTAGCAAATTCTCTAAGGACGGATTGAATTGTGGCTCCTGGTCGAAGCATCTGGAGATCAATCCAGGCAGACATTTCAGTAAGGCGGTCACGCCATTTAGAAGAAGGAATATCATCAAATGTAAACCATGGACCATTTGACGATTTTTGACTGGACAAGCTGGTTTGGACTGGTGGAGGTTGGTTGGTTGCAGAAGATTTAGGCATCTCTTCCTCAATTTCAGAGGGGATATCAACATATGGTTCAGTATGAGAAGTTTGGCCTGGGTCAGGTTGATCAGGTTGGGCCATCAGAATTCTGGTGATGTCGGCATAGGATTTTTCAGAATCACTGGTGGATACTGAGGAGTATGTGTCAGATTCAGTATGGCTATCTGAAGCAGCTAGATCTGAATCAGGAGTTTGGCCATTGGTAGGAGAATAGTGAGTAAGGGTGTTGGCAGTAAACTGATGTAGGGGTTCTTTGTCTTTGGATTGGATCGGAGGTTGAGATGGCGTAGGAAGTGGTGCAGGTGGTGATGCTGGTGCATAACTGGGAGACTGTTGTTCAAGAATGGAGGAGTCAAGAATTTTGACAGGTCGTGGTTGAGATTTAGGCTTTGGATTAGGTGTAGGTGGAGGCGGTAAAGGATTGGCTCTGAAAAGAGTATGAGTTATGCCAAATAACTTGGAAGGGTCATATTGTTTGATAGGAGAAAGCATAGAGGCAAAAAGATAATAGGGTGGATCGATGGAAGGGATAGGAGGGGATGTGGTAAAAAGGGTAGGTCTTTGTTTTTCAGATTCAATATGATCAAGCTCAGTTTTTAAGCGTCTGATTTCCCTTTCCTTTTTGATCAAACTCAGGGCCATAGTATCTCTGAGCAAGCATGACTCGTAACTCTGAATCGAGTTGAACTATTCTGGACTGAAGATTTTGGTGGATTCTGCTGCATCTGGGCAAGATTCTGCTGCATCTGGGCAGTAATAGAGTCAACTTTTGTCTCAATCTGTTCAGTTCGTAAACTGATTTGCTCAACCTTGGAATTGTGATGTATCAAAGTATCATTCTGTGCTCTGGCATTTTGAGTTTGCCAATTGAGGACTGATTCAAAAGGTTTAGGGGGCTCAAGATGGCCAGTTGAAGTGATGGTGGATGGGACAAAAGGTTTAGACACAATATTACGATGTGGGTCTGTGTGAGTATCTAAAGGAGGGAAGGAAGAAGAGTAGTCTGAAGAAGTGGAAGAAAACATCATAAAAGCCAGAGGTTGTATGGTAGATGTTGGAGGTAATGATGGTATTTCAGATTTGCAATTTTTGGCAATCCATTTGAGGTCCTTTTTGTAGATGGGTAAGGGGGCTGGCGGAGGAGGAGGATCTTTTGGGAATGTGGGTTCATAGTGGTGACATGGAGGTGTTTTCTTTTTGGGTTTCCTTTTCCGTGTAGTAGCATAATCATCGTCCTCTTCCCAATCATCCCAGCAGGGACAATTTGGGTCACACATGCCTGAGCCGGGGACATCCCATAAAAAATGGCCATTGTGTTTGGCTGGATAAACAGGGTAACCATAAGAATTAAACCCTGTAATAGGCAAGTCTTCCTGAGCTGTCTGAACAGCTGTGATCATGGAAGAATAAGTAAAGGAGAGCCGAGGAGGCTCTTGAAGAGCACTTGGAGGTGGTTTAAATGTCATTCGAACTGTTCCATCTTGTCTTCTTTCAAACATGCTTTCAGATGTCTGAATTGGAGCAGTATTGTTATGGAACTGTTCATAGTTGGAGATCCATTCAAGAGGCATAAACTTTATGAGCTCATGACGGGGAATTTGTCTCGGGATCTGAATGATGGTTGGGATCTGGTCAGATTCTGCTAACACCATGAGGGTGTCAGAGTGGTGTTCTGGAGTGGGTAGATCTAAGGCATGATTTTGAAGCCTATAGACCAATTGGTGGTGTAAGGTGGCAATTTTTGCAGATGAAATTTGTTCTGCACCTTGAATTTGAACTTGAACTTTCAAGGTTGTGGGCAAGTTAGTGTCTTGGAGAGAGAGGTTGAAATTTGGATAGAAAGTGAGTAAGACACTTCCTGCATGAAGGGTTGTGAGGACAGTACCGATAACATTGTCTTGGTACTGTTTAAACCGGGTATCAAGCATAGCAATTCGGGCCGTAACCGGTAATCCTTTTCTCCCATGGAGGGTAAGGATTAATTTAATGCCTCCCAGATGGAGATGAGTGTAACCTTCTCTTTTCCAGTTGGAAATCAATTCTGAAGGAATTTCCAGAGTGACATATTGCTCAGCAGAAGTGGCTTGAAGAGCACACTGATCCAGACGGGAAGACTGGATATACTCCTTTGGGTGAGGTCGTCTAGTGGATATGAGGGTGCAGATACTACGGGTAAAGGAACTGGGGCGTTTGTAGAGTTGGTAAGGGCTTATGAGAGGGTACGAAGATTCACTGATTTGGACGGATTCATGGATGTAGGAGTATTCGACAAGGTGTTCGATCTTATTGGCAGTATGAGAAGTGCAAGATTTCGGGAGTTAAAGAGTAGAGGAAAGAGTAACAGGATTTGAAGGAATTGAAGATGAAGTGGAAGCCATAAAGAAAGAGGTCTCTCTGCGCGTGAAGACTAAAGATCAAAACAGAATAAAGACTTAAATTATACCATTTTGAGCATGAAAAAGCGGAGATTTAGAAAACAGAAGGGTTTCAAGGACGAGTATGGCTCTGATACCAGTTTTTCTTACCATTTTTGTCATTTCCCTCATTTGCAAAAAAAAAAGAAAAGAAAAATGAAAACACTATTTACAATAACTATATGTGAATGTAAAGATGTAGACAAGTCTGGTTGCATACACAGCATTCTTTGACCAGGCGAAAGTAATCCCAACTGAGAGTGATTTTACAGAAACGTAACATGGAAGCTTCATCTTGAGGCTTGTCTTTTTCAACAGCCATGTTTCTAAACAGATAAAATCTGCCAAAATTATAATGCAGCATTCAATGACGAACTAAGAAAAATTAAAAAAAAATCCAAAGAAACAAAAAAAATTAACAATGCAACATTTATTAAACATTTCTGCATCAATCTGGTAACAACGCCACGTAAAACTCATTCCACTGGTATCAGAGCCACACTTCTTGCTGAGGTGGTATCATTAGTCATTTGAATAATCTATTTAAGCTCCTAAAAGAGGGCTCAGCAACCATGTAAACAAATACATCTTCAACTTTATGTCCTTCATCATCTTCATCCCATATCTCTCTTTCTTATACTCTATCTCTTCGCAAATCATGCTCCAAACATATAGCCTCTAAAATTCAGAATCTTGTGGAATATTCTTATATTCCAGAATCTGCCCAAATCAATGAATCTCAGTTTCCCATCACGAGTCATTACAATCTCTACAAACAGAAAACTTCTTTCACTAGAAGTATTCGAACCCTCATCTACAGTATAAGGCCACTCCCAAAAGAATATATCCAGTCTTCTAGACTGGATCAGTGTGCTCTCCAAGCCTCATAGAGTGAACAATATGTCACTATGTAAATCCCCTCAGATCCCGTCGCCAACTGGAAACGAGAAGGGTACACACACCTCCATCTTGGAGGTGTACGCTTAATCCTCACTCTTCATGGTCGCAAAGGCTTACCTGTTACAGCTAGAATTACTCCCCTAGACACCAGATTCAAGGAGTACCAACATGCTGTCATAGGAACTGTTCTGACAACCCTTCATATTGGCAGTGTCTTATTAACCTTTTACCCCAATTTCAACTTCTCTCTTGAGGATCTCAATCTTCCAACAACCCTAAAAGTCCAGATCCAGCTCCAAGGAGCAGAACAAACACCAACATCCAAGATTGCAACTCTCCATCACCAAATAGTGTATCGATTACAAAATCATGCACTAGATCTTCCCACACCATACACAACTTCAGATGCCTTGATGATATTGGCAGACACAGACACAATTCCAACCATCATCCAAATCCCCAAACAAATCCAGAAACAAGAATTGCTTCAACTCATGCCTCTTGAATGGCTAACCAACTATGAGTACTTTCACCAAAATTCTGAACCAGTTCAAACCACAGAAGCTACATTTGACAGACGACCAAATGGTCAAGTCAAGCTGTCTTTTCAAAATCCTGACTTAAAGCCTGTCTCAGACAGCCCCCAGCTTTCTTACACTGCTATGATTACAGCAATATACACTGGCCAAAAGAAGAAACTTCCTATTCATGGGTTCTCATCAGAAGGATATCCAGTCTATCCTGATAAAATCAATGGTCATTTTTTATGGGATGTTCCTGAAGCCTATATGTGCAATCCAAATTGTCATTGCTTGGATGATACGGATATTGATGATGAATTGGAAGTTATGAGGAGAAAGAAAAAGAAAAAGAAAAAGAAAAAGAAAAAGAAAAGATATTCTTATCCACTATTATCTTGCAAATCTTTTTGTCCACATCCTCCACCAGATCCCAAACCGCCTGTTCAACTAATCAGATCTTACCTTATGTTTTCAAGCCACTCTTATGAGGACTCTTTTCCTCCGCTTGAAAAACAGATAGACACACAAACCCGAGTTACATCCAAACATTTTGTCCAATCTCCCATTATGGCCTCTGGGCAACCCGAGGAACCAAGACAGTATGAAGCTGTTCTCAACTGGCAAACCAAAAACGCCAGTGCTCAGAATCAAACTCTTCACCAACTCGGTAAGAAAATTGACCGTGCTGCCACTCAAGTCTCCCAGACAGAAATTAAAGTTGATTCAATCAGCAGTCGCTTAGATCAGACGTATATCCATCTTCAAGATCAGATTTCTGAACTAGACACCGA
The DNA here is from genome assembly GCA_002013955.2 of Citrus medica. Classification (NCBI taxonomy): domain Eukaryota; kingdom Viridiplantae; phylum Streptophyta; class Magnoliopsida; order Sapindales; family Rutaceae; genus Citrus; species Citrus medica. The sequence goes on from MKYO02025714.1 coordinate 231,838, forward strand.
TCTCAGACGAATGATCAACAATCATATTTGGGGCCCAGAGTTTAATAAAAAAGAAGCTGAGATCAGAAAACTCAAATGAATTGTGCAGGATTGATGCTGAAAAAACTATACCATTCCTTTTTACTCAACCACAACCTACACCAGTATCTCCTCCAGTCTTTGACACCTATGCCTCTTTCTACACACCATCCCGACCTCAACAACCTGTTCATAACCAGTTCTTCGGCTTCTCTTATCTCCAACCAACTCCTCCACCATCTTTACCCAAAACATCACGATCTAAAGTAAAACTCTCTGAACCATGTCCAAAGGCCACTTCCTCCTCCTCTACCTCTACAGTCCCTCCAGAAGAACCACCACAAGACATTCCCGAGCCTCTTAAAAAAGATAAAAGTCCAATGGATCAGTATCATTATCATACTGTCCAGACCCACTCCTCAGATTCCTCTGACTCTTCTGGGCCAACTATCTCATCCTCGTCTTCTTCCTATGCCACATCACCAGCCTCCACTGACTCGGAGTCTGAATATGCTGATATTACAGGCATATTAATGGCCACTAAAACGGCATAACCAAGTGCCTCTTCTCCAACTCCCATTGTTGAAGACAATCCCTCTGACCAAGCTTATTAAACAGACCCTGTACCACCACCAGTTTATGATCACTCTGTAAAACCATCTTAAGCATCTTGGTTTACATTTAATGACATTCCCCGTCACAAATGGGCTGCTCGACTTCAAGAATTTGCTGCTTGGATTGATCTTCAAGGTACCAAGCCTAATGCCCAACCTCAAGCCATTCTTAGAGAATTTATGGCCCGCTCCACGGGCTCTTTACGAGACTGTCTAGAAAGCTTAGGCGAATACCGACAGCTCCAATTCATGGAATCTCCGATTGGTACAACCCTCAATATTATTCATGAGCAATTCATCGGTAAAAAAACTGCTTCCACCGAAACAGACCGAAAAGAATACCATCAGATGAAATGCTATTCTCTGAAAACACATCTTCTAGATGCTCATTACAAAAGAATGAGTATTCTATTCTACAAGCTGAATGGGTTCAATGAGCCATCTTTTAAACACATCTTCATTGCTTCTCTCCCTAATGAGTTACACCCTGATCTTCAAAGAAAACTCACAGCCACAAATCTGAGCATCGCTGATATCTCTCTGGGAAAGATTTTTCAAATGGCCATGCTATCTCTTGATAAGATCTGTGAACAGAAAGAATTCTTCAAAGATCTCATGGAAGACAAAAACCCTTCTCTGAAGCTTATAAAAAACCTCATCTCACTATGGAATGTAAATATGCAAAGAAGTGCGTTTGTTCGACTAAAAAGAAAAGACATTTCCAGAAACACTTCCATAAGAAATCATCCTCCAAAAAACCTCTTCGGTATTTCAGAAAGAAAGATGTTTCTCAGTACCGAAAGAAAAAATCCAACCGTTGTTTCCTCTGCAAAAAACGCGGTCATTTTGCCTGCAATTGTCCTCACAAATCGGCCAAAGCTGTTCGTCTTATCCAACATCTTCAACATTCTTCCCTGTTATTTGAAAATGAGGATGTCCAATCAAATTTTTCTGAACAGTCAGCCCAAGATGACCAGACTGCTTTCCTTATAGCAGATTCATCTTATTCTGACGATATTTCAATTATTTCTACAGTTCAAACTGTCAATCATGTTTTCACCATTCCTAGACCTTTGCTCAAGATGTCCATCATTCCTTCTAAATTCCATAAACCTGTTCCTGTTATCGGGTTTATTGACACTGGTGCAGACACCAGTATGATTGATCCTTCTGTTCTTCCATCAGACTATTGGGAACATCATTCTAAACTTTTCAGAGCTGTTAATAGTGAAACTTTTGAAACAACTTTGATTACCAAGAAACCCATTGGTATTTAATTCTTTCTGAATTGTATAATTTCGAAAAAGATTATAGCCTCCAAACTTCCAGATAAAGATTTACTCATAGGTTTTGACATTCTTCAATTGGTTAAAAACCTCTTTTTCACCAGTTCTGGAGTTCGCTATAAACAGATGTTCTTTCCTTATACGGATACATTACATCTGTATACACTTTCTGAACCACCATCTCCATACAGTCAAATCTCCCCAAAGTTCTTAGAGTTTTGTCCAGAAAACCATTCACAGTTCTATCATCCTTCGCCTCTTTGGAAAAATGAACAATTTTTCATTCACCTTCCTTTCAAACTCAATGAAGACATAAACCCCACCAAAGCATCACACCCGGGTATATCTCCTTCAGACCTCCTGCTTGCTAAGTAAGAATGTTCTCAGTTACTTCAACAAGGTCTTATTGAGTTTACTAATTCAGATTGGGATTGTCAAGCCTTTTATGTTGAAAAACAATTTGAACTAGTTCGTGGGAAAAAGAGATTAATTATTGACTACCAGCCACTTAATTCTTTTATTAAAGATGATAAGTTTCCCCTTCCAAGAATTCAGACCCTGTTTGTCCATCTTCAAGGGGCTCGTATCTTCTCTAAGTTTGATTTAAAAGTTAGTTTTTGGCAACTTGGTATTTCACCAGTTGACCGTCACAAAACTGCCTTCTGCATCCCTGATGCTCATTATCAATGGACTGTTATGCCTTTTGGTCTTAAGGTCGCTGCCTCCTTATTTCAAAAAGTCATGACAAAAACTTTTAGTCCTATTCTTCATCATGCATTGGTCTGCATTGATGATATTTTGTTGTTTTCCTCTGACCATGAGAGCCACCAGAAGCTCCTTTTGGATTTCTTTCACATTGTGTAGGCACATGGCATCATGCTTTCCGAAAAGAAAAGTAGCATAGGAAAGGAATCAATCGACTTTCTTGGCATGGTAATTAAAAACGGCCAATATCAGCCTGGTCCACACATTGCACTCGAATTGCTAAAGTTTACGGACACACGTCTCAACAGAAAGCAGATACAGCAATTCCTCGGGATTGTCAATTATGTCTGTGATTTTATCCCAAAAGTTGCAATCCACACCAGCCAGCTGTCACGCATGCTTAAGAAACAGTGCCCTCCATGGGGCCCTGCTCAGACAGAAGCTGTCAAGCAGCTAAAGCTGATAGCGCAATCACCTCCTCCACTCCGAATTCCCACAGGTGGCCAACGCATCCTCCAGACTGATGCTAGTGATGATTATTAGAGTGCCATTCTTCTCGAAGACATCTATGGCGTGCGTCATTTCTGTGCACATGCAAGCGGACAGTTCAAAGACTCTAAAAAGAACTACTATGTGATCTACAAAGAAATTTTGGCAGTCAAGTATGGAATTAAAAATTTTGAATTCCACATCATCAGCCACAAATTTCTTATCAACATGGATAGTTCTTTTTTTCCCCGAATCTTTGACTTCAAAAACAAATTGCTCCATGACAAGTAATTACTCAGCCTCAAGACCTGGTTTGCTAAATATGATTTCACTGTTCAACACATAAAAGGCAACCAGAACCTCATTCCAGACTTCCTCACCCGTCCAGCTATAAATAAACCCGTACTCATCTCCTCGATTTAAACCATTCCAGTTATAGTCATGAATCGCCAACTTCCCTTCAAGGCCCTCAACCAAAGAAATTTCCCTATGAACATCTCTTTCCAATCTGCTTACCAATTGCAAGATTTTGCAAAGAGATTACTGTACCGGTTTTTCTTTAATGTTCAGACCAAAAAACCTGATCGATTTCCTAATCTTTGTATGGAGCACATGTTTCTCACAGGCCTCACTCCGTCCTCTCTATCCATCTCAGAAGATGAGCTTTGGTATATGTGGTGCCTTACCACCTTGTATGCTACAAAGCTAGTTTTTCCCATTAAACCTATCCTGACTCACCTTACCACTCTAAAGTTCTCCCCAGACCTTCTCTGGACTATTTTTAAATGGTATTCCCCCCTCACTTGGCGGCGTCAGCAACTCCAACATTTGTCTACCTTTCACGGATTAGACAAAATGCCAGAACAAGAAGCTAACATGTGGATTACAGCCTTCATCATCCACAACCCTTATTTCCAACATCAAGAAACACATGATTACTGGACGCAGGACATGGCATATGAATGAAAAACTTACCCTCATCCTTATACCTTCATCCATAATACAACGGTCACCTCCGCTCTCAAAGCTTATCTCATGGAACTTAATAATGTTCCTCCACCTGCCACAAATATTCACCATACCTCCATTGGACCATCACACACCCTTGAAATCATTCCAAAAACACAAGGCTATACTCCAGGTTCAAGTTTAAGTCCTCAAGGAATCCTTGTTATGGAACAACGTCCTGACTACACGAATGTCTTATTCCAAGATGCTCAGGACCCATGGGAAGACTTTCAGTCCCTCCTTCCAACAAACACTCCACATTATACTGTCACCACCGAGACTCTCCTGCTGCATCTACCTCATAGTACATGTCTGAAGCTGATAAAGAAAAATATCAGCAAGCTGAGGCGTATCTCGACCAGAGACAGAGGCGTCAGCACAAACGACAATATAAAAAAGACACAGGAGACGTGTCACCATCGCGCTATCCATCCACTCCATAATGACACTTTGTCACTCTCTCACAGCTTTTGATGTAATAACCCATGTGACTCCTGTTTGTCTTTTGTTAAAATCCTTGTCGGTGTGCTTTACTTTTGTTAAAGTCCTTGTCGGTGTGCTTTAATTTTGTTAAAGTCCTTGTAGGTTTGCTTTACCTTCTGTAAAAGTCCTTATTGGGATGTTTTGCTTTCAAAAAAAGGTGTGCTATGAGATTTGATCATTCGAGAGGTCTTGTTCTCAATGATCCTCTACATAAGGCACCTTTGGTCACAGTTGTAAAGGGAGCCAATCTGAAAAATAAATGCTTATGTTTTATACATTATGTTTCCCTAAAACCTCTCACTCTCTTCTAGGACTCAAAGACACTATTTGAGTTGCAAATGATACGCTCACCTCAAAAACTTCTACACTGAGTATGCTCTGCACTTGCCTCAAGCCTGAAGATCCTGTTGCATCAGAGAGATCATGTTTTATCCTCCAAAACCGATTTTTATCCAATAAAATTGTTTTCTCATAACGTTCACCCTTTTTAAAGGCCCTAAGTGTCGTGTTTCTCGAGTGGTATCGTGAAAAACCATTTTTAAAATGAATTTTGGATTTGGTATTTGGTGGATATGTGTATATCGGCTAGAAACCAAATTATGCGGGATACGAGATTGATCTGTTCTAAGTCTGATATGATCCCTGAGACTACCCCTAAGGCAGATTAAGTTCTACATCAATCTGGTAACAACACCACGTACAACCTAACCCACTGGTATCAGAGCCACACTTCATGCTGAGGTGGTATCATTAGTCATTTGAATAATCTATTTGAGCTCCTAGAGAGGGTTCAGCAACCATGGAAACAAATACATCTTCAACTTTATGTCCTTCATTATCTTCATCCCATATCTCACTTTCTTCTACTATATCTCTTCCCAAATCATGCTCCAAACACATAGCCTCTAAAATTGAGAATCTTGTGGAATATTCGTATATTACAGGATCTGCCCAAATCAATGAATCTCAGTTTCCCATCATGAGTCCTTACAATCTCTACAAACAGAAAACTTCTTTCACTAGAAGTATTCGAACCATCATCTCCACTAAAAGGCCCCTCCCAAAAGAATATATCCAGTCTTCTAGATTGGATCAGTGTGCTCTCCAAGCCTCATAGAGTGAACAATATGTCACTATGTAAATCCCCTCAAATCTCGTCGCCAACTGGAAACGAGAAGGGTACACGTATCTCCATCTTGGAGGTGTACGCTTAATCCTCACTCTTCATGGTCGCAAAGGCTTACCTGTTATAGCTAGAATTGCTCTCTTCGACACCAGGTTTAAGGAGTACTAACACGTTGTCATAGGAACTGTTCTAACAACCCTTCATACTGGCAGTGTCTTATCAACCTTTTACCCTAATTTCAACCTCTCTCTTGAGGATCCCAATCTTCCAACAACCCTAAAAGTCCAGATCCAGCTCCAAGGAGCAGAACAAACACCCACATCCAAGATTGCAATTCTCCATCACCAAATAGTATATCGATTACAAAATCATGCACTAGATCTTCCCACACCATACACAACTTCAGGTGCCTTGATGATATTGGCGGACACAGACACAATTCCAACCATCATCCAAATCCCCAAACAAATCCAGAAACAAGAATTGCTTCAACTAATGCCTTTTGAATGGCTAACAAACTATGAGCACTTTCACCAAAATTCTGAACCAGTTCAAACCACAGAAGCTACATTTGACAGACGACCAAATGGTCAAGTCAAGCTGTCTTTTCAAAATCCTGACTTAAAGCCTGTCTCAGACATCCCCCGACTTTCTTACACTGCTATGATTACAGCAGTATACACTGGCCAAGAGAAGAAACTTCCTATTCATTGGTTCTCATCAGAAGGATATCCAGTCTATCCTGATAAAATTAATGGTAATTTTTTATGGGATATTCCTGAAGCCTATATGTGCAATCCGGATTGTCCTTGGTTGGATGATACGGATATTGATGACGAATTGGAAGTTATGAGGAGAAAGAAAAAGAAAAAGAAAAGATCTTCTTATCCACTATCATCTTGCAAATCTTTTTCTCCACATCCTCCACCAGATCCCAAACCGCCTGTTCAACTAATCAGATCTTGCCTTATGTTTTCAAGCCACTCTTATGAGGACTCTTTTCCTCCGCTTTAAAAACAGACAGACACACAAACCCGAGTTACATCCAAACCTTTTGTCCAATCTCCCATTACGGCTTCTGGGCAACCCGAGGAACCAAGACAGTATGAAGCTGTTCTCAACTGGCAAACCAAAAACGCCGGTGCTCAGAATCAAACTCTTCACCAACTCGGTAAGAAAATTGACCGTGTTGCCACTCAAGTAAAAATCTCCGAACCACGTCCAAAGGCCACTTCCTCATCCTCTACCTCTACAGTCCCTCTAGAAGAACCATCACAACACATTCCCGAGCCTCTTAGCAATTCGAGTGCAATGTGTGGACCAAACTGATATTGGCCGTCTTTAATTACCATGCCATGAAAGTCAATTGATTCCTTTCCTATGCTGCTTTTCTTTCCGGAAAGCATGATGCCATGTGCCTGCACAATAAATTGAACTTAGAGAAGATACGAGCCCCTTGAAGATGGACAAACAGGGTCTGGATTTTTGGAAGGGGAAACTTATCATCTTTAAGAAAAGAATTAAGTGGCTGGTTTAAACAATTATTGAACATTTCTGTCATACTAGAATTCAAACATTATGAAACATTTCTATTATACTAAATTTAATGGACCAACAGTTTTAGATTCAGCAGCACAATGTAACGACCTTTTATTTTTTGACAATATTTTATTTTGGGATTATTTCCATAAGCTATTTTTTAGGTGTTTTGAATTATTTTTTTTGTTATTTAAAATTGTTTGGAGTGTTTTCTTCCGGGAATGGTGGCTTAATCAGTGTGGGCTCTTTGGCTCTGACTTTTAAAGAGTAGGTTGGCTGCTATAAAGGGTAGAAAAAAAGTTTATCAATAAAAAAATCATATTTTTTAGTCAAATTAGTGTTTTTTCTTCCTGCCTGTTTCATTGGTATCAGAGCAGCGAATTGGCACACGTAAAAAATGGCGGAGGGAATTAGAGCACACGATCAACAACGTCTAGAAGAATCGGTACATCAATTGCAAGAGGCTTCTAACCAGCAGGCAATGGAATTGAAGGAGTTTTCTCAGATGATGGCAGCGATCAGTCTCAAATTTGATCAGATGATGGGCACATCAATGGCTTCAAGAATAAGATTGGAAGGTGGGAGTAGTATTCCCACAAAGCCAAGAACCGGGTAGAACTCGGGTATGTATAACTCACAGATGAGATTTTCAAAATTGAATTTTCCAACATTTCAGGGAGAAAATCCTAGTGGTTGGGTCTAGAAGTGTGAATGGTTTTTCAAATACAATGGGGTGGAAGAATTTGATATGGTGGGATTGGCAACCATTCATTTGGAAGGAAAAGCGTTAGAGTGGTTCCAAGGAAATGAGGTGGCTGTTGCAGAACCTAGTTGGAGGTAATTTTCTACAGATTTAATGGCACGGTTCGGTCCGGGTACCTATGATAACCTGGTTGGACAACTCAGTAAGTTAAGGCAGACTTCAACAGTAAGGCTTTACCAAGAACAATTTGAAGCATTAGTGGCCAGAACTCGAGGATTACCGGAAGATTTTTTTGTGCAATGCTTTGTGAGCGTATTGAGAGATGCCATAAAGAATTAGGTAGCCATGTTTCAGCCGAAAATGCTAATTCAAGTAGTTGGGTTAGCCTTGTTACAAGAGAGTACCTTGGAGGCAATGATCAAAGAAGCCAAGGCTTCAACAAGGACAATGTCCTCCAATGTAATCCCTACAGCAGAATCGAAACGCAATTCTATAGGACAAATTTCTCCAATCAAAAGAATATCTGCTGCAGAAATGCAAGAGAGGAGGGCTAAGAAGTTGTGCTACTACTGCGACGAGATGTTTTAACCAGGGCACAAATGTAAACGATAGCAGATTTACTTGTTGAAAGGAGAAGACAACGAAGAACTCAGTGATGAAGGCAACAAAATTGGGGATGATGAAGAGGATCATTTGGTGTCTCTCCATGCTATGTCTGGGGCTGTCTCTCATCAAAATATGAAGATTAAAGGAAATATAAAGAAGATGAGAATTATCATCTTAATTGATTCTGGTAGTACTCATAATTTCTTGGATGTGTCGGTGGCCAAGCGGACTGGGTGTGAAGTACAGCAAGATAAACCATTAATGGTGGCAGTGGCTAATGACTCCAAAATTGCTAGTGCTGCAACGTGTAAGCAATTGGTCTGGAGTATGCAAGGGAGAGAGTTCAGAGCAGATATGAGACTGATTCCGTTGGAGGGATGTGATATGGTATTAACAATTCAATGGTTATCTCAATTGGGCCCAATATTGTGGGGTTTCAAGAATTTATGGATGGAGTTCAAGTGGGAAGAAAGAAGAATGGTGTTAAGGGGTTCTACAGCGGGGCCCTTGAAGCTAGTTTCAGCAGTTCATATGCAAAAAGATCTTAAACAAGTTCCTCAAGTTGCTACTACCCATATCTTTGCACTCTTATTAGAGCCATGTATTAACTCTACTACTACAGAAATCATTATAGATGAACCAGCAGAGTTGCAACATTTATTAAAAAAATATCATGGCATATTTATGGAACCAAAAGGTTTGCCACCACTTAGGGCTCAAGATCATTGAATTCCCTTGTTACTTGATAATGTTCCACCAAATATAAGACCCTACAGGTACCCATATGTGTAGAAGGCAGAGATTGAACGAATGATTAAGGAGTTGCTCGTGGCGGGGAGTATACAGAGGAGTGTAAGTCCATTTTCTTCTCCGATTCTCTTAGTTAAAAAGAAAGATGACACCTGGCGCATGTGTGTGGATTATCGTGCCCTTAATTCTTTCACTATTAAGGATAAATTTCCCATACCTGTTATTGATGAGCTACTGGACGAGTTACATGGGGCTAAGTTTTTTTCTAAGCTGGATTTGTGGTTGGGATACCACCAGATTAGGGTACACCCATATGACATCTACAAAACTGCCTTTAGAACTCATGAAGGGCACTATGAATTCTTGGTCATGCCTTTCGGCCTTACGAATGCTCCATCAACATTCCAGAGCCTTATGAATGAAATTTTTTAGCCATTCCTGAGGAAAATTGTGCTGGAATTTTTTGATGATATCTTAGTATATAGTAAAAATTGGGTTGAGCACATGAAGCAATTGGAGTTAGTACTGGAGACGCTTATCAAAAATCATCTTTTTGTAAAAAAATCAAAGTGTTCTTAGCAAAGAGCAAGTAGAATATTTGGGACATTTGATTACTGAGCAAGGAGTTGCTACTGACCCTACAAAGATTGAAAGCATGAAGTGTTGGTCATCTCTCAACTCATTGAAGGCGTTGTGTGGGTTCTTATGGGAAGATTAGTGGGCCCTTAACAGATTTGCTTAAAAAGGATAATTTTTTATGGAATCATACTGCAGAAGAAGCTTTTAATAACTTGAAGTCAGCAATGTGCACAACACCTGTTTTAGCCATGCCCGATTTCCAAAAAATCTTTGTTCTTGAATGTGATGCATTAGGGGAAGGCATAGGAGCAGTGCTTTCGCAGGAGGGCAGACCCATATCATATTTGAGTAAGGCACTGTCACAAAAAAACTTGGGCTTGTATGCTTATGAAAATGAAATGTTGGCAGTAGTGTTCGCAGTGTAAAAATGGCGGCCTTACTTACTAGGGAAGCATTTCAAGGTTATTACTAATCATTTCAGCTTGAAATACATGTTGGAGTAGTGCATATCAACATCTATGCAGCAGAAATGGTTTACTAAGTTAATTGGTTATGATTTTGAAATTATTTTCCAAAGTGGAAGAGAAAATAAAGCGGCTGATGCCTTATCTCGGCTATAGGAATCCAATGAAAATGCGATGGTAATGGCGATCTCCCTTCCTATAGGTGTGTAGGTGGAACAACTCAAACAAGAATGGCAACATGATCCAGAAATTCTTAAATTGATTAAAAAAATAGTTACCAACAGTGCCCAACATTCTAAATTTACTTGGGAAAACAATTTACTCAAGTATAAGGGAAGACTTTGGGTTGGAAAACATTTAGCTTTAAAGCAGCTAATTATGTTTGAGGCTCATGGTGGAACATAAGGTGGGCATTCGAGGGTTAGAAAAACCCTAGATAGAGTTAAACGGTCTTTTTATTGGAAAAAGGATGCGAAGGGAAATTTGTTCCTTTGTGGCAGCTTGTGATAATTGCCAACGAAATAAACATGAAATTGTGTTATCTATAGTTGTGGCAGCTTGTGATAATTGCCAACGAAATAAACATGAAATTGTGTTATCTATAGTTGTGGCAGCTTGTGATAATTGCCAACGAAATAAACATGAAATTGTGTTATCTCTAGGTCTGTTGCGGCCCTTACCAATTCCTGAGCATAATTGGACTGATATCTCTATAGATTTCATAGAAGGACTGCCAAAGTCTATGTTTCTGTGAAATATATACACAAATCGTTTCTAGATTATAACTAGAACCCCCCTTTTTCTGGACCCATCTCACATCAATAACGCGACCACTACCACCTATAGGTAGTTTTAGGCAAGTTTCCTTTGAAGTGGATACCTGAATGCCAAGTATGGCCCGTAATAATCTATCTTCCGGAGCATACGATGATTCTTTCGCCGCCTGAGGCGTTAATTTACCTACTAAAATATCGCCGGTCTCTACCCAAGATCCCAGCATCACAATTCCATTTTTGTCTAAATTGCGGAGTAACCGGGCTTCTAGATGTGGTATTTCATTAGTGATCCTTTCGGGACCTTGACTTGTCACATGAGTCTGAATTTCGTATTTCCGTATGTGAAAAGAAGTATAAATATCTCTATATATCAGACGTTCGCTAATAAGTACCGCATCCTCAAAATTGTAGCCTTCCCATGGCATATAAGCTACTAATATGTTTTTCC
>MKYO02025714.1:275948-302685 GCA_002013955.2 Citrus medica
TCCTTTACTTCATTTCCAGAAGCTATAGAGGCCGCATGGGTTCCATGACCCTCGTAATCCCTAGCAATATTATCATACACAACAGGTGTTGGGTAATATCGAGCTCCAATTATTTTGCTGCAATACATCAATCAGTGTTAAAATGTTATTGCTCAAATTTGTTAAGCTTCAAAAGGCTGGCTATACCACAAAGTATAGAAACGCATTACTTGTTGCAAGGGAAATTTATGCCACCTTTGCAAGCGCCTTTCCACTTCTTGGGAACAGGACCAAAGCCTTTATCGCCGAAACTCTTGCTTTCAGGCCAGATTCCAGTGTCTATGATGCCTACTATAATATCACTCTCGACACTACGTTTTCTAGTAATAGATTGATTAAAACCCATGAAATCACAAGATCTTGTCGTATGGAGTTGGAGTGTTCTACTTGGAAAAACCGATACAACTTCTTCCATGCCTGCATGTCACAGTTACAAAAATAAAAGCCATAATTCATATATATATATATATATATAAAGGAAAGTACTGTGCAATACTCACTGGCCAGCTTTTGTCTCTCATGATCAGTGAGATTGGCTGCAAATCCACTGAAACTCCTTTTGTAACTTCTAACCAATACATTTTCCACTGGGCTGCTCTCACATATTGAGATTGAGAGAAGAGAGTTTAGAAGAGAATTTAAGCAGATATTTCGACTTAACTTTACGAAATACCACCTGCCCTCAACAACTTCTTGCAAAATACTCTGATGCTGTGATGATGTTTCATATTCCCCTCTAGAGAGTGACCCCAAGTAGACAATATAGACCTGCATCATTTATAATTGTTTTTAAGACGAAAAAGAAAATGGCAAGTATATATAGTTTTTAGATTTAAAATTATTCGCAGCTGTGGACGTCTGCACTCGCTCGATTGCACGCCTTTACACCATTGTAAAGGTCATATCAGCACTTTATAAAGTGCGATTCCCGCACAAAAGAATATTTTTGGAGGAAAATGTATATATGTTCATTAATCATCAAGAAATTCAGAGCAACTAAGGCCAGTGCCAGCTTTAGAGTGTTTAAGATCTTAAGCGGAATTTTTTTATGAGGCCTCTATTTGTTTTGTAATTTCAATACTTAAAAAAATTATAAAAAAGGCTCAAAATTTATTCCATTTTTAATTCTGGAATTTTAAAAATAAAACCTAAAAAAAAGTTAAGAAGATATTTTTTTATTCCATTAAAATTATTACAAAATAAACAAACAAATAAATAAGAATAATATTATTTTCAAATAGGATATTTAGAATGATAGAATATAAAAGTTGAGATGATAAATTAACGATCAGATAATAGAAATGGACTTTGTATTTCTATAAATTGATTTTTTTTTAAATGAGCCAATGAATATAATAATTTTCTTTGTAGAGAAGAGAGAAATTTTTTGATTTACTGATTTTTGAGATTATAAAGTTTTTAATAGAAAGTAAAAGAAATAGTAAAAGTTAAAGATTCTAACATTAAATAATTAATTTTTTTGAGGAAATTGAAAAGACTAATAATTTTTTTTTGAAAGACTAATAATTAAATAATATTATTAGTTATATCTCTTTAACTTAATGTTATCAAATATAGATTTTTCATTAAAAATATTTTTTAACTGTAGGATAATTAAAAAATTAGAGAGATGTTCATAAGCTTTTTGATTTCCTAAAATACGTAATTTTAAAAAATGAGAATTATTAGAAAAAAAACCAAAAAAATGAGGCATTCACAAAATATGGGGTCTTAAGCGACCACCTTGTTTGCCTATGCTTAAAGCCACCCCTGACTAAGGCTGAAGAACGAATATCCATACTTGCCTTTCTATGGTCATGAATAGTAGTGGCACCACCCAATATGGTCATTTGGAGCAAAAGAATGAAGGACAAGAAACTGATTAGAAAGAGTCCATTCTTAGCCATTTATCTATTCTTCTTGTTTAATTAAGTGAAACTTACTCTATTTATCTTGTGAATTGTGACATAGGGGACTGGACATGTTTAAAAAGCTTACCTTGAAATTCCAGTTATCACTTGTTCGAATCAGCAATTTCTGTACCATTATAGGATGATGTTACATAAGTTTTAGATAAATAAAGATAGGTTTAATACTGTGTAATTACAAACTAATTAAATATTTTGCCTGTGTATTGCAAATAAGGCAGCACACATACAAGATTTTGTACCAATGCAATGAACTGTGATATTTTGAAACAAATGCTGAAGTTTTCAAAATGCAGTACCAGGTGTAATTTCCATGTCAAGGAAAATGGATTTCCTTGTAAATTTCTATGTCTGTACCATTATTGGATGAACTAAGATAAGTTTTCTAATAAAGATTAATAGGAATCTGGTGTAATTAGAAACTAATTAAAATCTTCACCTGTCCATTGCAAATAAGGAAGCACACGTACAAGATTTTGTACCAATGCAATAAACTTTGATATGAAATACTATAGTTTCCATTCAAATTGCATGCGCTTATGTAAAATGCATTATGAGTTGTTCAGTTTATTTTCAAAAGCCTTAATGCTAATTAAATTTACTGCAATTTTTTTTAAGACAGTGTTGCAAAATGAATTGAGATGTTCTGCATGCTGGAGAGCATTTTTAAGTAGCCTTCTTTCGAAGCATCATATGGAGGTCCCGGATTTATAGCTTTAACGGGATTGATATACAAATTCAGCTTCTGGCTGCTCGTGAAAAAAAAAATGGCAACGAAAAAAAAGATGTCTCTTTTTTTTTTTTTTTTTTTCCTTGTTACTTCATTAGACTTCATACAATGAAACAACAGCAAAAACATTTAGATAGATTCAAGTTGTCATGATTGATCCTGCAGCACCCGCTTATGAACCTCAAAATCTTGGTGTGTCGTATCCATGACATAATGTTTCTGTTTATTAAGCTACTAACTACATTGAGACGGAGAATAGAATAGTCCCTGCAATGCAAAAAGTTTCAGACCTTTCATTATTTTAGATTTTCAAACAACTCAGGAGCCGAATTGATTCATTAATTGAAACCTATTTGTTAGGAAATATGTCTTCATTTTTCAATGAAGATTTGTATCCTAGTTCTTAAGAAATTTTCTATAATATTTTTGTTATTTCGGAGGAATCCTATTTAAAGAATAAGTAATTTTCTCTTAGGATTTAGTTTATCTAAAGAGGAATTCAATTTATATAAGAAAATGAATAATTCTCCAACAAGAAACAATATATATGGAGATCAGGTTCACTTGGTACCAAAGAGTCCAGTTTCTCTTTAAGCAAACAATTTCTAGTGTGAGAGAAACGATAAGTCAATTGACAGATTGGGTGTTATTGGAATTTCAGGTGGAAGGAAAATAATAAAATGATTGCAATAATTTTACTTAAAATGGTTTTCCTCCTATCATCCTTGGCGGCTATAGTTTTCTCCGAAATGGGAGTGTAACACCCCAAATTCACCTAAGAATCTCAAGAGCAATTTGAAATGAAACCTCATAACATGAATCTTATTGCTATTTCTAAAAGAAAATTAATAGTAACCATAGTCGAAAAATAGTCTCTAAAATAATAAATATAACAATAATTCTCCAAACCAAAAATTTAGCTCTAAACAATAACCAAAATAGCAAAATTTATTTATCTAAAAAAAAGCCAAGGTTTTTCAGCTAACAAATCATTTTCTCTAGACCAAAAGCCCACATCTCTAAAATCAATCTGTAAAATGTTAAAGATGAGGGGTGAGTCGTTAACTCGGTAAGCAAACTCATGCATAAAATTACTTATAATAATCATTATGATGTACCATAGATCAGAAAACAGTAATCATTTCATAATCTAATTCATATACATGGTAAAATATAATGAGCTAAGTCATAACACAATAATCATTTGCAATAAATAATCATTTAAGAATTAGTTTATCAATAAATACATCTCTAAAAATTGATTTTCCACAAAAACATCAAAACTATCAAGTGACAATATAAATAGAGGATTGTTGATTTAAAAAATTCATAACTTTAGTTATACATATTCAAAAATAGTGATTCAAGTTTTGACAATCAAAGAGACAAAAAAGAATCAGAATTAAAATCTATAAGGCATTTACTAATGAAAAAGTAACCCAAACTCGTCTCAATATCAGCCCTCGCAAATTCTATAAAACAGTTTCCAAGATTGTGGCAGCCCAACTCTATGATTTTTAATGATTTTTATAAAAGGCCAAAAATTACGAACTTAAATATAAAGCAACTATACATATATACGTACTACAATAAAAATTCTCAGAATTTTTAGAGGTTGTTTGGGTTTCAGAATTAATTATACAAGTGAGAATTACTGCTAAAAATCAGAATTTTCCAGCACCAGTGTTCCAAATTTGAAAAATCGAAACAATTAATATACAATGAATTTTTAAACAATATCCATATGCTAAAAAGATAAAGCTATCTAGTTCAATGAACTATAGTTTTATACATGAAACTAAATGAAAACAGTAGTCGCATAATATCGAATCTATACTGTTTACAGTTTTTTGGATAACAATAGCACTACTTTTGCTCAATAACAACATAAACCAATACATGATCATGCTTTCATAATTCTATCAATATAACACATAAAAAATCATTCAGTCAATCACATAAAATCACAAATAAAACTAGAAGTTTAAAGGATTATAAATTTTTACCTACCTTCAAAACAAATTCAAAACTCAAGATCTTCTTTACTGGAAAACAAGAACACAATCAAAATCTTCCTCTCTTCTTATTAGAAAACGTGAGTTTTATTCTTGTGTTTGCTGCTATATAAGCCAAGCCTTTTAATATTCTTACCCATTAGGGATTTCATTTCCTTTTTTAATAAGGTATTTAATAAATTCAGAAAAAATTAAGTCATTTTAAAATTTAAAACACACATCATTAACATAGAATACTATAGTCTATAATATATATATATATATATATATATATATATCAAATAAAGTAGTAATAATAAGAATAATACAAAATACAAGTGTTACATGGAGTTTTGCATGTAAATTTTTGTGTTATGTTATTTGAGTTTATAAGTGAGACATGTTACTCCATCCAATAGACTACTTTTTTGGGTTGAATACCCAAAAATCCTAGAGTAAGCCTCTACAACTACTCGACCTTAAACCTAGAGCAATTACTTGGAACACTATGTGAAAGGGCTAGAGGATACTTTTTTTCCCTTCCACAATGAAGTATTAACTGAATAACTCTGTTTCACAAAACCGATATTAATTGAGTATATTTCATAAAACCCATAATTAGTGAGCATTGTAATTTCATTGTGTACAAATGTTAATAAAAGAGTCTGTGGACCAAGGCCAACTCTAAAGTATTAGGGGCCTTAGGTGATAATTTTTTATGAGGTCTTCTTATACTAAGTAATTTCAACACTCAAAGAAACATAAAAGAACTCACAATTCAATTAATTTTAACTATAACTTAAATATCAACAATCAACAAGATAATAAGAAATTTCAAAAAAAAAAAAGTAGTCAACAAGATATCCTTTTTTATTTCCTTTAGAACTATTATTTTAAGAAACTATTTTTTGTTTTTACTTCAAAACTAAGCCAATAAATATAATAATTTTCGTTATAGAGAAGAGCACAAGAAATTTCATAATGTTAAATAATTAAGTTTTTCTTTAAGAATCATATAGATAAAGAATTTAGTCTTTTTCTTGAAAAATATTAATGAATTAGCGGTTAGACAAAATTATTAATTATGCTTTCAATATTAAGTTTTTCAAATATAGAATTTTCATAAAATTTCTTAATTGTAACATAGTTATTAATTAAAGATTGAACTTAAAAATAGACTTTCAAACTATAAGTAACTTAAAAATCTATTAATTTGAGTATATGAAGGAAATTAAAAACAAAGGGTCTTCTTAATATATGAAGTCTAGGTGTCACAATAGAGCCTTCCTAACAAATGAAGCTTAAGTGACTACGTAATTCACCTATTCTTAAAGTCGCCTCTGCCATGGACAATGTTACATACAATTAATATGTGCTGCAATTCTTGCCAAAGGAAGACCACCTCTTACAGCACCTTGCCCTAGGCTCCATTTGGTATAGTTTTTCAAGTAAATCTTATTTAAGTAGAGCTTTTATTAGTAGAGCTTTTAGCCAAAAAACTTTAGTTGTTTGGCTGTCAATAAGAGTTTTTATTAAAAATTTAAGAAATTATTTTAACAGGCAAACTTTTTAAAGTTATGTTATGAAAAGAATAAAATAAGATTGTTAAATAAGTAAAGAATATTTTAGATATTTAAACATTTAAAAATAACTTTTCAACCTCTATTCTTAAAAGTCCAAAATTTGATCTTTTGGTAGCAGAGGCAAAATAACTTATTTAAATTTCAAAAGCTCTATTAAAAAAACAATCAAACAAGAACAAAAAATTATAACAAGAGAGCTTATAAGATCAAATAAACACTTATAGTCATTAAATAAGTCATACTAAACATGCATCTAGTCTGGAAAAAACAGACATCCTTTACTTTGTTCCCTGCAGCTGTAGAGGAAGTATGGGTTCCATGGTCCCCAATATCTCTATCAGTATAATTTCCAGCTTCTGATGAAGGGTAACACCGAGCTGCAATTATCTAACTGTTGGGAAAAAAAAAAGATCAGTCGATATCAATAATAAAGTCAGCCTTCTGTCGGGCAAAAGACATAGTAACAGGTCATAACAGCTGAAAAATCACAACTATTGAGATTATCTTTTATATGTTTAGTATATTGACGGTATCACGTTGCTTGTTGCGAGAGAAATTTTTGCTACAGTTACGAGCACCTTTACACTTCTGATTCAGGGTAAATCCCAAAGTCAATAAGGGCTACTGTAATATCACTCCCTGCACTGCAATTTTTGATAAGTGGATCGATTGAAATGCACAAAATCCCAAGATCTTGTTGTGTGAAGCTGGAGCGTTTTCCTTAGAAAAATAGATACAACTCCGTTCATGCCTGTATATATAATTTGAAAATGCATGTTTCAATTTTTAAAAATCTTCAAAATGTATCATTTATTCAAGTGACGTCTAGTAGTAGTACTCTAAAGAACTCGCTAGCCATATTTTGCATTGAGACTCCTATAACTTGTAACCAATGTATATTTTACAGACCTACGCCGACACTAAACTAAAAATCTTACTTGGCGGTGTCTTCGCAGGTACACTCCCAAGCTCTGGAATAATGAGCATAAAAGAGAAAGTTCACTATTTTTGTGAAGGCCAAGAAAAACTCACCTTCAATATTGATGGGGTATCATATTATAATCTTTGGTGAATCAGAATAATCCAGAATGAACTCATGTTCAATAAGCTTCCATATTTATTTCCCTTGACATAGAATGCATCTTGCTATTAAAGCCAATCGCTGGTTGGAACTAATCAGTAATCGCCAATTTTTATATCTTTATTGGATTCATGTAGTGAAGTTTCATAATAGAGAGATTAATTGGAATCGGGTCTAATAATATGTAAATTAGATACTGCTACATCTACGGATACATTATAATTGAAATATGCAAGATTGGGATATTACTTCTAAATTTAATACCCACAGAACGAAAATAAATTTATTAATTAAATGGATATTAACTATTTGAATCAATAATTGCACATATTTTTATGGCATATTTTTTCCAATACTAGTTGTCCAATCATGTTGAATTTCAGTTTGGTCACTCTTGTGAGTGTACAACAATTGGACTTCTGACACGGTGATTGCCATCAGACCACATCAAGGAAGTAGAAACAATTGCTCCATTTGGCAAACCTTTTCCAGTGACAGTAACACTGAAAGACTTCTTCTCATTCAAGGACTTAAAGGAGAGAGATTCAGGCACAACTCTGATACTGACTATTTTCGAATTTTGCAAGATTTGTGCCTTGTAAGTGGAGTTTGCAAGGCCCACATTAGTAACTGTCCTTGGAAAGTTGATCGTGAAAGACTTTCCAAGCGAAACTTGAGCTGCCATTGAAGGGTAATTGAGATCTTTTGGTGTTGCTTTATCTGAGCCTTTAGGACAAGTGCTGATATTTCCAGAAAGTTTGCCAATATTACGCTCATCATATCCCATGCTGCAGAGCATTATTATGTAATCTTGTTCGAAAGTTTCATACACAAGTCCTGGATTTACGGCTTCTACGGGATTGATATGGCCTGAACCAAATGCAAATTCAGCATCTTTATTTTTGGAAGAATTCATGGGCCACGCTACAGGCAGAGAAAAAAAATTGGTGATTTAGGAATGTTAACTTGCAATTAAGTTACCCGAACATTTGTATTTTAATGACAGAACATTACCAGTAGTCATTATAGCTGATTTGATGGCAGAAGGAGACCAGTCGGGATGGAACGATTTAATGTATGCAGCTACTCCAGCAGCATGAGGACAAGACATGGATGTTCCAGATACTACGTTGAATTTAGCTTGCCTCTTATCTTCTGGGTCGTTAGAAACTGCACCAAGAGGTGAAAATGCAGCCAATATATCTACTCCAGGGGCACTTATATCTGGCTGAATAATGTTAAACAACCATCAAATCAAGATAATTCATGCACTTATATCTGGCTGAATAATGTTAAACAACCATCAAATCAAGATAATTCATATATATATATATATATATATATATATATATATATATATATATATATATATATATATATATTATATATATATTTCTATCTGAGACAACAAGTTTTAAAACAATATATATACCTTCAAGATGTCTGGTACAATTTCATTTGGCCCGCGTGAAGAAAAGTCTGCGACAACAGGAGCTTCGGAATCCTTAACTGCTTCAGTACTCAATATATTAGCTTCGGGCTTTCTGTAACCCAGATGCAAAGATTGGATTAGTTTTCTAGAATAAAGTTAAAAATAAAAGAAATGTCCAAACTTAATGTGGTTAATATATAATTATATATATTACTTTGTAGATTTCAAGTAGGAGTAGATGCTGTTGAAGTTGTCCTCGCTTAGAGCCACTGCCGGCAATGAAACAACAGAGGAAATTTTGTTGAATTCGACATCATTTAACGAGACGGATCCTTCAGCACCAGCTTTGTGAACCTCATTAAACCCATCAAAGGATTGACATATCACTATCTTTCCCTTTGCTAACCTACTATCAATACAACCTTGGCCATCGGTACACAACCTGTAATGCAAGACAAATTCTAAATTTCTGTTTGTTTGTTTTATGGGAATTATGAGGAGTTGAAATGAATCATTAAAGAGTTAGTAAACCTACTGAGGGTCGAAATCACTTTCGCATGGTCTTGAAACATCCATCCCATCTACCAGGGGAAACGTTTTCCTTTTCGTAGAGAAAGAATTAATCGAGTAACCCTGTTGGTGTACACAGATTGTCAGAATGCTTACTTATAGAGTATTTGCAAATACAAAATTATGTGATTCATATTACCACTAATGTCTGTCCGCTCCCAAGGACAACTTTATCGACAAATAGGCGATCTGTGTTGCTGGCTGCTACAGACATCAACCACGGAGCTACACTAACTGTGGAGCCTATCAAAGGACCACTATTGCCCGCTGAATGTAAGGTCAGTACTCCTTTTGCCATAGCGTGAAAAGAACCAATTGCAATGACATCCTCGGTAAAGTTTAGGGTATTTTGTCCTCCTAATGATATTGTTATAATGTCAACCCCATCAGCAATAGCATCGTCAAATGCACCCAATACGGCTGTTTCTGCACACCCTAATTCAGGAGAACAGACTTTATAAGCGGCAATTCTTGCGGAGGGAACTCCCCCTCTGGCAATGCCTTGTCCCACGCCAAAAAAACTAGCATCCTTAACTTCATTTCCAGAAGCTGTAGAGGCCGTATGGGTTCCATGACCCTGTATATCCCTAGTAGTATTACCAGATATATCATCTGTTGTGTAATATCGAGCTCCAATTATTTTGCTGCAATATCATCAATAAATGTTAGAATGCTTTTGCTAAAATTTCTTAAGCCTCAGAAAAGGCTGGGTACACCACTAAATAGAGAAATACATTACTTGTTGCAAGTGAAATTTCTGCCACCTTTGCAAGCACCTTTCCACTTCTTTGGGGCAAGACCAAAACCTTCATCACTGAAACTCTCCGATTCAGGCCAAATTCCACTGTCTATGACGCCTACTATGATATCACTCTCTACGCTACGTTTTCTAGTAATAGATTGATTTAAGCCCATGAAATCCCAAGATCTTGTGGTGTGGAGTTGGAGAGTTCTGCTTGGAAAAACAGACACAACTCCTTCCATGCCTGCATATCACAATTACAAAATAAAGCCATAATTCATATATATATATGTCTATCTATACACATAGTGCAATACGTACTGGCCAGCTTTTGCCTCTCACGATCAGTGAGCTTGGCAGCAAATCCATTGAAACTCCTTTTGTAACTTCTAACCAATACATTTTCTACTGAGCTACACTCACATATTGAGAACGAGAGAGAGAAAGAGAGTTTAGAAGAGAATTTACGCAAATATTAGACTTAGCTTTTAAGAATACTACCTGTCCCCAATAACTTCTTGCAAAATACTCTGATGCTGTGATGATGTTTCATATTCTCCTCTAGAAAGTGACCCCAAGTAGACAATATGGATCTACATCATTTGATACTTATTTTCAGATAAACCCAAAAAAACCCAAAAAAACAGAAAAGCAGAAGAGGAAGAAATAGAAGAAGCAAGAGTATAGTCTATTACACGCCTTTCCAAAAGGTATAAAGTGTGGATATCTGCACCAAAGAATGACTTGATAGATTTAAATATCTAAACTGGCCATTGTCATTAGTTATCAATTAATATATAGGTATCATTAACCACCAGAAAATCAGGAAGAATGCTGTTCATATAAGT
This sequence comes from Citrus medica, assembly GCA_002013955.2. Lineage (NCBI taxonomy): Eukaryota > Viridiplantae > Streptophyta > Magnoliopsida > Sapindales > Rutaceae > Citrus > Citrus medica. Next base: position 286,896 of record MKYO02025714.1, read on the forward strand.
ATATATGATCCATTGACCATTAGGAAATTCAAAACAACTAATGCTGAAAAACAAATATCCATACTTGCCTTTCTATCATCCTGAGAAGTAATGGCACCACCCAATATGCTCATTGGGAGGAAAAGACTGAAGGACAAGAAATTGAAGAGAAGGAATCCATTCTTAGCCATTGTTAGGTGCTTCATGTTTATTTAGGTGAAGCTGATACACACTATTTATTTTGTGGACTGTGACTTAAGAGAATTGACACGTTTGATAAGCTTCCATATTCATTTTCCTTGATATGGCAAGCATCTAGCAATTACAGCTAATCACGTGTTGGAATCACTAATTTCTATATTATTATTGGATGAGCTTAGATAGGTTTTCTAATGGAGATTAATCAGGACCAGGTGTAATAATGTGTATTTAGAAACTAATTAAATTTTGCACCCATTTATTGCAAATAAGGAAGCCACATATGAGATTTTGTACCAATGCAATGAATTGAGACATTCTGAATTATATGCTAGATTTTTCTTTCTGCTTGCATGCACTTATGGAAAAAGCATTGTCAGTTGTTCTAATTATTCCACTCCTTGTAAATATCCGAAAGTCGTAATGCTAATTTTTACTTCAAAGGGTTTTTTTATATGTCAGGCAGCGTTGCAACATGAACCGAGAAGTTAAGGTTAATTAATCAATAACAAATTCTAATTTTTGTTTCTAGACAAAATCATATGAATGCTGCAGAGCAATTTTAGGTAGTCTTCTTTGGAAGCATCATATATAAGTCCCAGATTTACAGCTTGACAGGATTGATAAATAAATCCAGCTTCTGGCTGCTTATCATGCAGGTAAATCAGGACATGAAAACTTATAATGACAAAAGATTACCAGTACTCATTATAGCAGATTTGATGACAAAAAGAGAGCAATCGAGGTGGAATGATTTAACATATGCAGCTACGCCAGCAGCATGATATTTAGCACGTCTCTTATCTACTATATATGCTGTCGGTAAGGGAAGCAATTGATGTAGTTGCAGCCAGGATATCTACTCCAGGGCAGCTATGCCTAGCTGGAGGACATTTGAGCATCAAGTCAGAAAATTAAATAGCATAAAAAAAAAGAGTACATTATTCCATGTATGAGAGAACACTTAAGATTTTGGACATCATTCACATTCATAATATCTGGTGCGTAAATATTTTGCCCACGTGAAGAAAAGTCAACGGCAAAGGGAAAATTTATGTTTGAAGGTCTCTGATGAACCTCGAAATCTTGGTCGATAGTATTACATAGCATAATCTTTCTATCTACTAAGCTACTATTGAGACAGAGAATAGAACAATCCCTGCAATGGGAAGGCTCAGACCTTTCATTTTTTTACATTTTTAAACAAGTTAGGAGCTAAAATGACTCACAGAACCGATAATTAGTGAGCATTGTAATTTCATTGTGTATAAATGCTTATAAAAGAGTCCATCATACCTACCACTATTGTCTTTTCATTCCCTAACAACCTTGTATCTTAAAGACTTAAAAGTGACGATATGTGGTGTTGGCTTCAACATGCTTCATCCATGGAGACACACTAGCAATTGATCAGTTCTGGGACCCCTATTGCCAGCAGACTTTGAGGTCAGTATACCATTCTTCATTGCATGAAATGAACCAATAGAAATGGATTCATCGCTAAAGTTCAAAGCATGTGCATGCCCTATTGAAATTGTTATAAGGTCTACTCCAACTGTAGTGGCATCATGCATCATCAAAAGCATCTCAGAGATTTGCTTCTTCACATCCAGATGAAGAGAAGAATATCAGACTTTGTGTGCCACAATTCTAACATCCTTTCCTCTCTTTCCCGCTGCCGTAGAGGAAGTGTGGGACATCTGTGAACCCTCAATTTCTCTGGCGGTATAATTTCCAGCTTCTGATGAAGGGTGACACCAAGCTCTAATTATCTAACTGTTAAAAAATAAAATAAAATCATTCAATATCAATAATAAAATCAGCCTTCTATGGGGAAAAAGATATAGCAACAGGTCAGGCTAACTGAAAAATAACAACCATTAAGATGATATTTTATAATTTAGTATATAGAGGAATCACGTTATTTGTTGCAAGTGAAGTATTTGCCATCATTACAAGCACCTTTCAAAATTCTGATTCAGGCCAAATCCCAGAGTCATTAAGGGCTGCTATAATAGCACTCTCAGCACTGTAGTTTTGAGAAGCGGATCCAATTGAACACCAAGAAATCCCAGGATCTTACTGTGTGAAGTTGGAGAGTTTTTCTTGGAAAAAGGGAGAAATTAAATGGAGAAAGTATATTATTCCATATAATCCTTCTATAGAGTAGATGTCCGCACTTTCTAAAATGCAGATTCAAGATTTTGCAATGTTGCAAAACGCTAAAGTCGTATTTTAAAAAATGCAGACATCCGCAATTTAGAATGATTTTTAATCCCTATGAATTATCTGAAGTACAATTTTGAAACAAGGGCCAGTAGTTCTGCTATTGTACTCTCAGAAACACATATATTGATACAGGGTTCACGAGTGCATGTGCACAGAATTTAGAATTTTACATGGCTAAACAAGACCATAACTTCAAATGCTGATTTAAGAAATACATTTCCCAGAGGAAAAAGGAAACAGACAAGGAAGGGTTTTTAAGAAGAGAAGCATTGCCATATTACCTGGCAGCCATCAGTAGTAGTCATATCCACTAACTCTCCAAAAGTTTCCTTAAGCCATTCTTGGAATTGCTTGACCTGATGTCTAAAAGGGGATATGAACGCCAGCTGAGAACTTGACAGGAGCTCTGGATACATGCTAATCAATTTATGAAACAGAGCAAATTCAACTTCCAGTGGGCTGAGGAAAATGGTCCAAAGCAGTTGTATTTGTGCCAGTCACGAGTAGTAAAATCTTTGATATCTTATCCAGCTTCCAGTGCCTCATCATAGAACTCTCTTGAAGGTAAGATAGTTATCTGTTTCAGATGAAGGAATATTTGAATACTGATTTGGAGGAAGGCATCCTATGTTTTGCAAAAAGAGTAATGATATGCTAATAATGAGTGAAAGATAAAGAAAAAAGGAATTATTGTTGAAAATATACCAAAAATACTTACATCCAGTTCCCAAAGGAACAAGAGTTGCAGGTCCCACCTGACAATGCAAGATGACCATAAACCTGGGAAACTGAACCAATTTGAGAGTTAGACAAGCAAAAGCCACCTAAACCAGACTTATATCATAATAAATTTCTAAGCATTGTGATTTAAAAGCCTAGAAGAAGTTTACTAAAGAAGTGCTGATAACATTAGCCAGTAGCCCACAAATGTATTTCTATTTTATACCACTAGCCATTTAACCTAACCAAGAACATCATGATTATAAGAATTGTGTTATAAACCTTCAAAACAACTTTTTCTTAAGCTTATTTACCCCACAACAGCTGAAATAAGATGTGCAATAATCTCTGTTCTATAGGCACCATTTCTTAGATGCCATCATCAAATGAATTGTGAAGCCAAGCATTAGATAAAAGCTTCCTCATGTAGCACACAATTTTCATAACTTTATTACTCTCTATTCCATTGAGATGTGTGATTCTTAAATATATTCTTCCATTAATTTTGAACAAAACTGATCACATACAATATATAGTTGTAACTGAAGACAAGGGATATGCTGCCTTCAAATTGTTGGCTATGTATTGGGAATTAAAGAAGATATAAATTGCCATTATTAAAGAAAATTAGTTAAGAATATTCTCTTTCTTCTGAAAAGCTAAGAAAGAAAGAAGGATTTATTACATAAAACAAGATAGCAGATACGGAAGAGTTTTATCATACCACACAGAGAAACAGAAAGAATAAAATAGGAGAGGAAAACCAGTAAACTGAATAATGCAATTCATTAATTCAAAAATCAGTAAATCTCTTCACAATTCATTTCAATTATCATAATAATTTTGGTCAATTTGTAGCATTCAGTAAATTTCCACCAAGGTTAAAACTTTTAGTCCAGCAATTGTTTCTAGCCAACTCTTTATAGTAAGAACATCAATTCTCTAGTCACATTACCGCACTACCACCACCCATTGCGAAGTCTTTAACAAGTAAATTACAGATTCGATGCATATTCTTTTATAAAATACTGTCAAGTAAACAAAGATCATAATGGATGGTTCTTCCAGAAGCTAATGTTGTCACACCTAAAACAAAATAGCTGGCTTGATCACCAAATGTTAGTGATCTGTCAAAGGATAAAATAACTAATCTTACCATTCCCAATTGATAAGTAAACAGTTTCTTGATTGCCATACCCACTTAACCTTTCCACTTAAAATGTGCTTCAAACCCGGCCCCCTTCTAAGCATGTCAGTGTATACAAACAGCATTTGCCAATGGTGTAAATGGTAAAGGCATGCAATAAAGATTAGTGCCCCACAGAAAACTTACAAAATCAATTACCAGTTTTTCTTACCATTTTTGTCATTTCCCTCCTTTGCCAAAAAACAAAAATAGAAAAATGAAAGCACTATTTACAATAACTATATGTGAATGTAAGATGTAGACAAGTCTGGTTACATACACAGCATTCTTTGACCAGGTGAAAGTAATCCCAACTGAGAGTGATTTTGCAGAAACGTAACATGGAAGCTTCATCTTGAGGCTTGTCTTTGTCAACAGCCATGTTTCTAAACAGATAAAATCTGCCAAAATTATAATGCAGCATTCAATGAAGAAACAAGAAATTTTTTTTAAAAATCCAAATAAACAAAAAAAAATTAAAAATGCAACATTTATTAAACATTTCTATTATACTAGAATTTAAACAATTATTGAACATTTCTGTCATACTAGAATTTAAACATTATTAAACATTTCTATTATACTAGAATTTAACGGACCAACAGTTTTAGATTCAGCAGCACAAACTGGAAAAGCAGATTCATTAACGAGATTTGAAAAAAAAAAATGATTAGAGTCTTGGATTATTTTATTTTAATCCTTAATGTAATAACGTCTTTGTTTATTTTAAAAAAACATTAATTAGCAAAAGAAAATGTAAGAAGAACAAATAAATTCACCAAAGTATTGTTAAAAGCCAAACCGGGAAACCACTGCCTGCTTGGCTGTGATGGTAGACTGTCACAGTCGCGGACCCAGACGGTGGCGGGAAAGCGAGCGACGGCGAAGTCGGAGAGGGGACTTCGGATCCCTTCCTCCAGTCTTTGAAGTCAATAAGGAGTTTCTGAGAAATGACGATTATACCCCTATAAGGTCAAATGACAGACAGACAGTGACGGGGCGAATTTCTTAAAAATAAAATTAAAATTGAGAAAACTAGACATATGCATAGGCTTGGCAAAACCCCGGGTCTGGTCCGGGTTTGGTGCAACCCGGGACCGGACCGGATGCCAAAAATTGAAATTCGGACTCGGATAAAATTCGGTTTTTGCATGTCCGGTCTGGGCTTGAGTCCGGCGTGTCCCGGTCCGGATTTTGTCTTCCGAGCTTCTAAGCCCGCAAACAAATCTTTCAAAAAAAAAATTCTTTCATTTTTATTAAGATGTAACAGATTGAAAATAAACAATGGCTCCCTTTTAATCAGCAGAGTCATACAACTATCCTAAATTGAAAATAAATTTGATTAAGATGTAACAGATTGGTAGAAGTTATCCAATAATTGTCAAAGCGGCAGATGGTAAGTGGCATGCACCAAGCAACTTAATTAATTAAACAATAAGCTTAGTCCTCCGTTAATGTGTGTACATGTACATCTGCACTCTGCAGTCGGCACAACAACTTGTTATTGACTCGGAAACAACTTTATAATTCACTTGATAAGCTAATGCAGCTGCAGCCAAAATAAATATCACCAAACAAGTGAAACAACAATACAACATGCATGCACATTTCTTGTGTTGTGTATCATAATACAAGATAAATCTCAAACTTAAGTCAAAGAAAAATTAGAGAAATAGTTAAATACAAACTTATAACATACTAACAATACAAATTTTGCACAAATAATAAATAAAAATTCATCTAACTTCTAACCTAAACTCATTCAATCTATATATAAAAAAAAATTAAATTCAATAACACAATAAATCTAAATAACATCCAACATATCATAAGTTCATAATTATGACACCAATTATCAATACAACACATGAAAATCCTAAAATGTTCAACAACTCAAAAAATAGTTCATAAAAGAGTCAAAACACTCCCATGTAAAATAAATAAATAACAAGTTCATGTCTAATTCCAAATAAATAAATAACAAGTTCATGTCTAATTCTAAATAAATAAATAAACGTTCATGTCATGCTACTTGTCGGCGCTTGTGGCTCATCATCATCATCCGAAATTACCTCCTCCCCAGTAAAAATCTCATCCTCCGGAACTCCACCTTACAACAAAAATAACACATTAAAATTCAAAGCATTTTAAGCAAATAAATACTACTAAAATATAATTCAAATAACTTTATACCTGGAAAAGTAGAAGCCCAAATCCAATTTTGAGCACACATTAAGGCTTCTAAAGTGTCAGGAAGAAGTTTACTACGATGCGGACTCAAAAATCTGCCCCCGGCACTAAAAGCTGACTCAGAGGCAACAGTGGATACAGGAATGGCTAAGATATCCTTAGCTAACTCAGCCAAAATAGGATATTGGTTTGTGTGCATCTTCCAAAAAGCTAAAATATCAAAGTCCGGAATGGAATCCAACAATTCCTCATCTAAATACCTATCCAACTCCGACTTAGTTACCTTAGCACGTTTATTTTGGCTTCGAAATGTTTCAAACTCATCTACATCCCAATACTTATTCGAATTCAAACAAGATTCAGAACGAGAAATTTCCAATCCAACATTTTGCCCACCACTCACATGCGCTGCCTTCGATTCATATTCTTTCACTAAATCATAACAAAGCTTATGTGCACACTCAATAAGCTCATCTGCTGTATCACCATATATCTTTGGAAAATAAAAATGAATTAACATCATCTTATATCTTGGGTCAAGCACAACAGCCACAACTAACATCGGATGAATTTCATTCCAATATTTGTCAAATTTATCAGCCATTTTATCAGCCATAATCCTAATAGCAAGGTTAACAGCAGTGCGCCACCTATTAATTGACAATTTCATTTTACATATCAACGGAAAAAATAAATTAGCAGTTGGGTATTTTGTACCCGAAAACATCTCCGTTAACATGTAAAATGATTTCAAATGCTCCACCATTATGACTGCTAAATCCCACTCCTCATCACTTGGCAAGCTCTTATACTGAGGGTCACGTTGTTGCAACCGAGAAAAAACACTTCTATACATCAATGCTACTTCAAGCATGGCATAAGTAGAGTTCCAACGAGTAGGACAATCCAATTTCAATTTTTTTTTACAATTAATTTGTAATTGTCTAGCAGCTAACTCAAAAGTTTCATATCTTTTTGGTGTTTGTGTCCAATGACTCACACTCTCTCTAATCTTTCCAACCCCACTTTCTATAACTTTCAACCCATCCCGCACAACCAAGTTCAATATATGAGCAGTACATCTCATATGAAAAAATTTACCACTAGAAATTAAGGTATCGGTATCAAACCTTAACAACAATTTCTCCACCATTGCGTCATTAGTGCTACAATTATCCAATGTCACTGAGGATAACTTTCTATCCACGTTCCAATCCAATAGGCATTGTACTAACTCATTACAAATGGCATCAGCAGTATGGGGACTTGGAACATAGATGAACCTATCAAATATTCAAAAGTCGGTATTAAATACACAAACTTAAAATATATTACAATTTAAACTTGAAAAAAAATCTAATATAAGTAATAATAAACTTAAAAGAAAAATTAAGCAAATAAAAAATTATAGATAAATTACCTTAAGATTCGACTATGCAATTTCCAGGAATTGTCAATGAAATGGGCCGTCACGACCATATATCCCTTTTTCTGATTACTAGCTGTCCATAAATCCGTAGTAATGGCCACTCTACCATGATTTTTCCCCAATAAATGCAAAGTCTTAACCTTCTCGATTTGATATAACTTCAAGATTTCGCTCTTCAAAGTGTTTCTGCTCATTGGCTTAACCACGGGGTTAGCATGTGCCATCATTTCTCGGAAGCCTATATATTCCACGAATCTAAGTGGAAGCTCATGCATTATAACCATTCTTGCTATCAAACTCCGTAAAACATTTTGATCAAAACTGCCATAACTAATGCCACAAGTTCCATCCTCTCTTTTAATCACTTTAAGGCTTCCTTGAAGTGCTTCTTCTATGTTTGGTTGATTCTGCTTAAAACACATTGCCACGTGTCTATTCAAAGTTGAAGTCCCAGATTGGTATTTTGCTTTTAAAATTGCACTACAATGCATGCACTTTGCCTTTTGTTCTCCATTTACCATTATTTTTGTAAAGTGCTCCCAAGCTTCGGAGACTTTCTTCTTTTTTCTAGTTTCTTCCTTACTTTTCTTATCATGCACGGTTGACACTGAAATTTCCTCAACCTCATTATCAGTTTTATCTTCGACATTACGAGATAAATCTGGAGCACTCGAAGAATTGATATCTACGTTGTCCGACATTGCACTACTCTGCTGTTACAATAGCAAAGATATACTAAATTTCATATTTTAGTATGGAAATGAAAAAGTGAACAGAAAAGAGAGACAGAGACATAAAACTAACAGGCTCACAGCAAATCAGCAACATAAAATTAAAAAAGGCAAAAGGATTTGGCCGAAAAAAAAGAGCAACAGTTACAGTAATCACAGGCTCACAGCAAGTCAGCAACCATATACTTAACAATAAATGTGAGAGTATGAGCTGGAAGTAAAATGACTGAAACAAGGAAATGGCATACAAATTTGTATTATTTGATTATATCATTTTTGGATTCAACATAAAAATTAAAATATTGTCTGGTTTTGCTTTGTTGCCAAATCAAATCAAGCTGGGCAGAGAGGTTCACACAGACAACAGAAGCAAAATCATACAAATAACCAGTTGTAATATAACATTATAACTTGTCTTTCAATGAGCCCTGAAATCATGAAGTCTTATGACTTTTTTTTTCCTTCATCCATACAATCTCCATGCAGTGATGTAGAGAAACCGTTAAGTATATATACCCAGATTCTGAATATGTTAAGTTTACTTCCTAATTTTGTCTAAGCTTTCATGATTGATATAACTAACAAAATTTGCTGTCAGCATTGATTAATACGTATATAAAATATGAATGGTAATTAATTCTTGTAACACGTCACTTATATTATTAACTCTTTTAAGACTTAAACATTAATTGATGATTAAGTCAAGAATGACCTGCTAGATGGTTTTAGATGAAATGAAATTGGCCGAGATGGAGAAAATTAAAAAAATGCTGGACGTATACAAATCATAAAAATTAAGTATTACACGAGCAGGCAATAAGGATCCCTCACAAAATTGGCCATATTTTCCTCATATTCTACGGTCAAAACCACTTAGCCTCACAGCAACAGCAAGTCAGCAACCATGCACAAAATTGGCCGAAAATAAACACGAATAGCAACACCCAACAACAACAGAGAAGCAATCGGAAAAAATGCAACTGGAAAGACAAAATATGGAAGGAAAAAAATCAATACCTGCGGCTGGTAGTGGTGGCTGTGATGGCAGAGTGATGGACTGATGGTGGATGACAAAGTGGCAATGGAGAGTTGGAGACGGTGGCGCTGACGCTGACGGCGCCGGAGGGGGCTGCACTGCGCTGCTGCCGCTGCACGAACGACTCCCGTCACAGCCGCAACTGAGCAAAACCGAGTCAGCAAATGCAAACGAGAAGAGATGATGCCGACTGCCGAGGGGCGACGGTGACGGACTGACGGTGGGTGCTAGCCGACGGTGACGGTGGCAGCGTCGCTGCTTATGCCTTTGGGTTTGGGTGTTTTGCGATTTGGGGAATTAGGGATTTTCGGATTTGGGAGTTTTGGGTTTGGGTAACTGGTTTTAGATATATATATATATATATATATATTAATTGAGAAAACGGGTCCGGGTCTGGGTTTTAGGGTTTTGGTGCTGAATTCGGACTGTGCCCGGATATGTCTGAATTTTAAATTCTGAAATTCGGTTCTGTTTTTTCTATATATGCTGTCCGAATTTTGTCCGGACCAGATTAGCCGGGTCCAGACCGGATCCGGTCCCGGCGGATTTTTTTGACACCCGTACATATGCATCTCTCGTATCTCCCTACTGAGATTTACAAAAAACAAATTCATCTAGTATAAGCTTACCACATCTAATTCCCAAGAAAATAGATTGTTGAACAATTTTTTCATTGCGCTAAACTTTTTTTCGACGTATGACATGCGAAATTTTAAATTAATTCTATAACATTAATTAATGTGATCGCAGGGGATTACTGGCTCAAAATTTGTACTTAGCTAACCTCTGCTGTAATTACCTTTATTCTAGCTATATGTGTTTATTTTAGATATCATATTAGTATTTCAAAATATTAATGTCTCATATTGAAGGGAAGTGAGAGCAATCACTTTTGCATTTGATTCAACATTAGTTATTTGTTTAATTTAATTACTAATTACAGTTGAATAAATCAAATCTACATACGATTTGAATTATTTAAATTGAATCAAATTATGAAACGAATTCATGATTAATTCAAATTAAATAAAAAAAGGGGGTGATTAGTTAAAATTAAAATAGGAAAAAGTCTTAAGAGGATTTCTTTGTATAAGAGGGACATACAAAATCTCTAAGTATGCATACTATAACAGTAAAGAGAGAAGAGAATAATCCGATTGTTCTAATGTCGCTTCTACTTATGTTTGATGTTTTTTCATCAATTTACTTTTGCTATTCTATATTATTGTGAGATAACATCCTCGAGAACAACAATGTCATTGTATCATAGAAATGAAACCATTTTCTTATCCTTCTTGAATTAGGAAATCTTTTTTTAAGATACAGAAATTAGTTTTAAGGATAGTGCTTCGCACATGGCTTGACGAATTTAAATTTGTTGATTGATGTCTCTGTTATAGTTGATTTTGACGTTCAAAGAAGCAATATTAACTCATATTCTCAACAATAATAATGTATGTAAATTACATATGTGTGTGTGAGCGCTACTAATTCCCAGCTTCAAAACTAATAATTTGAATATATACAACTAGAACGGCGAAATTGGGATTGGAGAAGCTAACGAAGGCAGAGCAATGTGCTCACTTTGTATAAGTTAAAAGAGCAGAAATTAAGAAATTTCGATGACCACGCATCCCATCAAATTCAAGCATCATCCATAAAGCAACAAGAACTTTATAATTAGCAACTTCCTCGATTTTTCATATTTCTTAGCGTGCAGGCCCTTACTTGTAAACTTTCCAATCATCTAAACTTTACTTCCATCTCACACTTACCACAAACATTATGCTCAAACATAAGAGATGGGCGAACAAAGCTCTTAAGATCAACTTCATTCCCTTCTGCTTCTTTTCTTGTGTCATCTATGTTCCCCTTACACATGTCAACCTAACTTTTGATGCCTCCGAGGTGAATCTGATAAAAGTCCCTTTAACCATTAAGTTCATACTAAATTGCCATTCAGTTTTATGACTTTAAATTGTTGCTCCTAGCAGTCTTTAATACAGCCCAAAAAAACTTAAAGCAACATTAAAAAAGCAAAAACTATAGAAAATATTTCATATAGCTGTTATCTACTTGTATCAGTAATGACAATAATAAAATCCACATTGACTAGAAAAGCTTATAGTTTTACAAAATCCCCTTACATTCAGACTAAATACAAAGAAAAGAGTGATTTTTAATTGCAATACAAAAATGTCCCATCCAAACTTATCTAGGACATTCTCCTACACAACCTTATTAGAAGGTTCTTAATAAAGAATCATGTAACTACTAATAAAGAACCATAACAATAAAGAATCATGTCTTTAAATTAATTTACTAGTATAAAATAGAAATTACACTTTCCCGTCGCTCTAGACATCGTAGTCTTCACGACCATTTGAATCATCTTCCCCTCCATGTCAATTGCACTTGGAAGAAAACAAACACAATAAAGAAAAGAAATGAGAGTATAAAACATAAAAGATCAATTAATGAATTTCTAAATAAAAAAACATACCAAGTTTCTTTTTTTTTTAAAAGAACTTCATTAGCTTCTGCATTTTTTTTTTTTAAGGTTTGGACATTAGAACCTGAGGTATTGGGGCTGCTATTTGGTTACTACACCAAAGGAAATTATCTACTCTTTGTTCTCTTGAGCTTAAGAAATAAAGAAATATTGCCTTTATTTGGAAGTTAAGGAATATAAGTGGAGAAAAAAGATGAATCAGCTTCTTGATGTATCAATGGAGGGCAACTACTTTGTCTTTGAGCATTTACACTAGTTAATGTAAAAAATCACCACTCTAGGTTGAACATTGGGTGGCCAACTGAAAAATATGGAAAACAGTTCTCACAAGACCTTATAATATGATTTCTAAAACAAATGAATAAACATCCATTGTTCAAAGGAGTCTATTTTTGTCTCGTGAATGAATAAAATCTAAAAACACGTGCATGAAAACTATTTAGGGAAGAACTGGAGATGCTGATGTTGATTAACCAAGCAAAAGTAACAAGCAATAATACAAGATCAACACTTTAAAATCAAGTTCTATGAGCATGAACCTATGCATTTGAAATGCCATAATTGTATGATTTCATGATGCTGATCTTTTGAATAAAAATCACCATACAATTCTTTTGAACCTTTCATATGGGACTTTAACTATTAGATGGTCAAACAGTTTGCACTAATAGGGCCTTAATCATTATATCAGCCACTTGATCTTGAGTTCGAACATATTACAACTCTATTTCCTTTCCTCCTACCTCGTTTACATGTAACATATACATTATTTTAATATATTTAGTTATACCTTTATATAAGCAGGTTCCTTGCTAGAGATATTGTAATATAGAACCACTGATATTTTTATCAGAGGTGTAATGGACATGGCAATCTATAAACAATTCCTTTTGACTCAAGTTGAGTTTTCAATGATTTACACAAACCTTCTGAATCACTTTGAGCATATTTTATCTTTTCATCTAAAGTTCTATCTATATGTTGCACATCTTGAGAGGAACTTTGCTAGTTTGAGAAGATTTTATTGCTCAGCTACTAGTGATCTAAATGTCAAATCAGTAATATCCAATTCTAAACCCTTATTGGTGTAAAGATATAGAGCTTCTTTATGCTTTTTTTTTGTTTTGTTTTTTGTTTACTTGTTTTATTCATTTCTCATGTTTTCTATTTATTTTATATGTTGAGGTCTAAATTCTTGCAAAGTATCACCAAGACTTTGCTTTTAAACAAAGTGGCAAAGAAAGCATCTCCCCACCCAAGCAATATCCAATCCCACACACCCCTGGCTCATGTCTATTTATGGTAAAGAAATATAGTTGCTTGCTGTTTTTTGTTATTTTTTATTTTGTTATTCATTTTTCCTATCATGAGAGAGATATTGGGCTTATAAGGGGTGATCTATATCTTAATTGGCAAGACGCGTTTTGGGGTGTATGAGTGCCCTAAAAACAAAATTATGTGGGTCTTGTTAAGGCCCAAAGCGGACAATATTTTATCAGGTCTGGGTTGGGTCATGACATTATGGTATCAGAATAGCTCCGTGTGTCCTCTTGAGCGATGGTGGGGCAAACCTTAGTGAGGATGCTAAGTCCCTAAGGAGGGTGATGCGAATCCCACAATGAAACTTTGAAACCCACTTTTAATTTGAAGTTTCAATTTCCCAAGAAAGTTCTAAACAGATTTAAGACAAACAAAACATTGACCCAATGCTTAAGAAAAACATGAGCCAAAGGTATAGAGAATGATATTGACGCCACACTTAAGAAATAATTGAGAAAGTGAGTGATAAGTCTAAATTTGGAACGCCTCAAGAATGTCAATTCTTGATAAGTTCACTAGTTCTCAAAAGAACCAAAGAAAGAATAATTTTTCAAATTCAAATAACATTAATCTCTAATTTTCTTACATAAAAAGGTTGCTGAATTTAAATAGACCAATAGAAATTAAAGATCCTAAAAATACAAACGAAAAAATTGGAACAACCCTCCAAGTAGGTTTGTCAAAAGATGCTTCAAAAGTCTTCACCAACCCACTATAATTAATGTTATCTTTGACAAATTTAATGCTAGCCTACTATAATTAATGCTATCATTGACAAACTTAATGTTAACCCACCATCATTGATGGTCGACTTACCTTACACATTGACAACTTGAAACAAAACAAACAAATGAAGTTGAAAAACAAAAGAGTCGTTGAAAATCCCAAGTCTGAACAAGCCGTAATTAATTGGTCATAACTCCTTCTAAAGAACTCCACACCTAGCTCTGTAAAATGCATTGGAAAGCTAACTTAATTATCTTTCCAACGGTATATAACTTTCACATTACTTCTGACTCAATTAATACCAATTTTATTTTGAAGTTGACCTTTTTGCATTTGATACAAATTGTGTATTTGGCTACCCAATAGCTTGAATAATGCCCACAATACCTTGTCTTCTCTTCAAGCTCAATTCATTATGTCTTGCATCTTGAATTGCATTTTCAATCCATATTTTCTCATTTAATCCATTTAAAGCAGCTTGCATCTTTTTTGCTCTAACTCTTGTAATTGAGCCTCCATGATGTTCAAATGATCACTTGAAGCTTTAATAATATTCCTTTGATGGTTCTTATCATTCCCCTTCTCCTCAAAAGGATTCGTCCTCGAATCTTCACCTATATCGAAAGGAGAAAGATCAGAAACATTAAAAGTAGCACTCACATTATACTCACTAGGAAGATCTAATTTGTAGGCATTGTCATTGATCTGTGCAACCACTCGAAATGAACCATCTCTTCTTGGAAGCAACTTGGAACGCCTATGTGCTGGGAACCTCTCCTTTCTCATATGCACCCAAACCCAATCTCCAGGCTAAAAAACCACATGCTTACGTCATTTGTTGGCTTGAGTAGCATATTGTTCAGTTCTCTTTTCTATGTGTTATCGTGTTCGCTCGTACAATTTGATGGTTGTCGAAGTCAGCAAAAATAAATACCTACTCTAAATAAATTGTGTATAGTGATTGAGCAGGGCCGTGTCTACAGAGATCGGTAATGATTTAAATCATTTTAAAATGTAAAATGCAAAATGGAGGGATTGTTGACAATAATAAAAATTAAAATAACAAATTAAAATAATAAAAATCAAATTAAAATAACAAGAATGCAATTTCGAAATTGTAATTCAAATTGGGGAAAGCTCTGGTTGAAGGAATTAACTCAGCTTGATTCGACTACTGATCATTGATTCAATTATAAATCATTACTACTTATGAATAGATCGGTTCTAGCTACTGAGACCCTCTAATAGCCAATCTCCCCTTAACTAGTCGATAACCAAGGTATGACCGTTGGTTATTTTCCTAATCAATAGACAACCCTAGATACGATCATATGATTTAATCAATTGACAACTTGAAAAACTAGAGAGACCCAAATCTTAATTAACAAACGCATACGATGGTTCATTTAAATTAAATTGTTTATGCTATTTGTCACAAACATTAAAATCTTCATACGATGAATCTTTTAATTGACAATATATTAAGTTGATAATTAAATAGTGGCCAATTATCTAATTAACAAACATCATCATG
>MKYO02025725.1:0-13040 GCA_002013955.2 Citrus medica
AGTCTGGGATAATTTCTTTTCGTAGAATTTCTCCACGAACTTGGTCAAATTCTTCATCTAGCCCAGCAAGAAAAATGTGCACTCTCAATCTTTCAACAGATCTTCTGTATATTATAACATCTTCTGGATCCTTCATGACCACTTTATCTCGGTGATCAAGTTCTCGAAATATTTCGATCAATTCTCCATAGAATTTATAGAGTGGTTGTCCATTTTGCTTGGTAGAGAATGCCTTCTGGTTTAGAGTGAAAACTTGTAATTCATCGTTTCCATCATAGAAGGCTTTTGATAATGCATCCCAGATTTCATAGGCTGTAGGAATTCGTAAATATCGCTTCATGATCTCCGGAGACATGGATATGAGTAACCATCTTTTTACTTTTTGGTTCTCACTATACCACTTCTCATATTCCTTTGAAGATTCCTCAAATGGCTTTGTGCTGCTACGAATATATGAGAGTTTTTCTCTTTCTGCAAGATGCATCTCCATTATTTGAGACCAAACATCGTAGTTTGTCTCAGTGAGGATAATTCCAGCATTAAATACTCCATCAGATTGAACAGATTGAATGACAACAGGATGAGATTCAGTTGGAGTTTTCTCCATTTTTTCTTTTTTTTCTTTTTTCTTTTTTTTTTCCTTTTTTTTGTTTTTTTTGTTTTCGTCTAGATCGAAAGAAGAAAATAACCTTTTTTAGATAACAAAACGACAAGTCGTTTGGCCACTGCTTGAAAAACCGACATGTCGGTTATGGTAGAATATAAACGACATGTCGTTTTAATCCTGCCGCACTTCTGGAGAATAAATGTCACGTCGTTTTATCTATAACTAACAAACGACATGTTGGTTGTTATAAAAAACAAAACGACACGTCGTTTGTTACTGCTGCACACTGGAGATAAAAAACGACATGTCGGTTGACTTCTTCTTCAACCTCTGGAGCGCGTGAGAGCGCGTGGGTATGTGTTTAAATGCGAAATTTTTATAGTTTCCTCACCGAAAACTGAGAAATTTGATGTTATTTTTGGTTTTTGAGGAACACACTTTTGAAAATTTGATGGGTTGTTGATAAATTTGTAAACTTACGTTTTTTACGTATGGGTGGCTTGTTTCTTGATCGGCATGGATATCTGTAATGGTAGGAATGGGTTTAAGAAAGAAAATGGTGGGAAAAATGGTTTTGGGAGGAATTTGGTTTCCTCTGTTTTTGTTACAAACAGAGCAGCGGAACTTGAAGAAACTTGAGCGTATTCATGGCTCTGATACCATGAAGAAACGTGTTTTCATTTCTTAAATAACACATTATACACTGAGAGGTATTTATAGATGCAGAGGCTACATTTTTTCAAAGATTACATATGTGAATACGGAAGGAAATGTGTCAATCCGTTCGGCGCGGATCTTGTCTTTGACAAGTGTAGATTATCCCTTTGACAAGTGCAGATTCTGTCTTTGAAAGCTTCATTCAATGCCGTTTTATTTGATTCTCAACAGTTTCCGAATCAAGTTCGTCCTCCCATTTCCCATATATGCTTACTTCGTCAGAAACATCACTATAGCAACAACAAGTGAGAACACTTCATTAAAGTCAACTCATTCCCTTTATGTAAATCCCTTTGCCATAAGTCTGGCCTTGTGCCGGAGTAGTTCTTTATTAGAAGCTCATGCCTTCAATTTGTAAATCCACTTACTACCAACAAGTTTCTTATTACGAGTTTTTTCAACTAAGATCCAGGTATTATTCTTCTTTATTGAGGTTATTTCATCTTGTATTGTAGCATACCACTTCATTTTAGCACCAATGCTCATTGCTTCTCTAAAACGCATGGGCTCTCCATCATTTACTTCATTAATAACAATTAGTGCATAGGAAATAAGATCAGTTACGCCATATTTCCTTGGCATTTTGATAGCTCTTCTCTTCATATCCCTTGCAAGTTGATATGTATCTAATTCTAATGGCTTCTTCCCTTCTTTGGATTTTTCAGATAACTCTTCAGTAGTCTTATAACTATCAGAGTGCTCGACCTTATGTCCAGCACTTTATGTTTTCTCTAATTGTGTAGCATCAATCTCAGTTTCTTTTGATTGCAGCATTAACTCTTCATCAAATGTAATATCCCTGCTGATAAGTATTTTTGAAGGTTTGCCATCGAGAGTCCATATCTTGTATCCTTTAGTGCTCTCTGGATATCCCAAAAAATATCCTTTGATAACCCCTGGTTCAAGCTTGCCTTGTTTTACATGAGCATATGCAGGGCACCCAAAAATTCTTAGGTTACTCAAATCTGGTGGCTTCCCTAACCAAATCTCTTGTGGTGTCTTGAAGCCTAGAGCTGAGGATGAGCACCTGTTGGTAGACAGCTGTTGTGACTGCCTCAGCCTAAAAAACTTTAGATAAACTTGCATTCAGCAGCATACATCTAACCCTCTCTATTAATGTTATGTTCATTCTCTCTACAAGCCCATTTTTTTGTAGAGTATATGTAATAGTTTTATGCCTTGCTATGCCTTTTGATTTGTAGAATTCTTCAAAATCTCTATTGCAGTGTTCCAGGCTATTATTTGACCTTCGCCTTTTTATTTTCTCATCAGTTTGATTCTCCATCAGAGTTGTCCACTCTTTAAACTTCTCCAATGTCTCTTTTTTTTTTAACATATAAATCAATACCTTCCTCAAGAAGTCATCTATAAAGGACACAAAGTACCTAGCTCCACCTAGAAATGGAACTGGTGATGGCCCCTAAAAATCTGAGTAGATATAATCTAAGGTATGCTTGGTTTCTTGTTTCCCCATGCTGAATTTTTGTCTTGTAGCCT
Organism: Citrus medica; assembly: GCA_002013955.2. Lineage (NCBI taxonomy): Eukaryota > Viridiplantae > Streptophyta > Magnoliopsida > Sapindales > Rutaceae > Citrus > Citrus medica. The sequence goes on from MKYO02025725.1 coordinate 2,822, forward strand.
TCCCAAATACACATTTCTCACAGAATTTTAAGAAGGAAATTTTGTCATCACCAAACAGGCCCTGATTGATTAACTCCCTGAGACCTCTTTCACTGATATGAGCTAGTCTCATGTGCCATAGCTTAGTTTTATCTCTGGTCACACTTGCTGAGATCCCATGCACGGGTGAGGATCCAACAAGTATATACAGCCCATTTTTTTCTAACCCCTTTCATAACAACATCACCCTTGTCAATAACCTGTATTTCTCCATTTTCAGCCTTAATAGTACACCCTAACTGATCAACCATTCCTAGGGATATTAGATTCCTTTTGAGTTAAGGAACATATCTCACATGGTGCAAGTCTCTAGTGACACTATCAAACATTTTTAAGCTAATGGTTCCTAGGGATATTAAAAAAACGCTCGCATTTTTTTAATACAGACATACTCTTAAATTATTCAGTTTTAGAGAGTTAAAAACTAACTCTCTTAGACCTATATAAATGCGATGGATACAATTAATTCTTTACCTTTGCTTTTACAAATCAGATCTCAACAATATTTGAAAATAATACATAGGAGTAGGCTAATCTTATCCGCCGACTATTTAATAGGGTTGCGAAGATTTTTATTAGAGAGAGAGAACTTAGAGTGAGAAAGGAAGAAGGTGAAGAAATTGAGGCTAATTTTTAGTATTTTGATAAATTGATTAACTATTTTATTAATTTTAAAAGTTACTAAGAGTGGGGTTATTTGATCACTGTACTTTTTTTTAAATTAAATTTTTATTGTCAAAATATAATTTGATCAATTATTTATTTGACTTTATTCTCTCTCCTTCCATATCCTTCCCTTACGAAAATTTATCGTGATACATAAATTAAATATTGCATTTAACAAATGAAATTGTTCAAAAATTAACAAACTCAACCCTATTGTAAATTAAACAAAAGGAAAGGATCAATACCGATTACATAAAAATCACAAATAAAACACTCTATACCACTTTGAATCTATTAGATTTATTTTTTTAGTAAAATTTGATTAGAAGTATAAAATGCAAGTTATGCAACCCAAGAGGGGGAGTGAATTGGGATTTTAAAATTTATGCAATACAATTCACACAACAATTTAATCTACAGCCTTAATCAAATAAAAAATAATAAATTCAATCAAGCACAATATTAAAAGAGTAAGGGAAGAGAAAACAAACACAAGGATTTTTACGTGGTTCAGCTATCCCCGCCTACGTCCACGTCTCCAAGCACACCCGGCTTGAGGATTTCACTATCCAAGCCTCCCAAGGTTTCAAATGTTTACAATTGACTTCCAAGGTGTCAATGGACCTTTACAACAAAAGATTATCTCCTCAATCTCTTCAGCCCAAGTGTTTCTCACACTTGTACACTCACAATTTGTTAAGTAATGAAAATTACAACAAAAACTCTCTTTAAGAGTAGATATGCAAATAATAGCTCAACAATGATTCAATCAATGATGATTTGCGTTTTGGAAGCTCAATATATGTTGTATGATCTTATATTTGCTTGCATTAGTTCTTAGAATGAAATTTAAGTTGAGTTTTTATTATTAAAGTCCGAAAACTACCATTATAGGCAAATTCCTGTGCTTAAGCGGTTAGCCACTTGATTTATCCGGCTAGCCGCTCAGGAACAGTGATATTACCGTTATTTTTTAATTTGCTACAGTAATAATGTTCACTAAAATTACACTTGACCCAAAACATTATATAATTATATTATGGCCTAAAATGTCATAAAACTTTGCACATAAGTCTAATTTCAGAATTTCTTAAGAATCATTGTCTTTCCCAAACTTTATGAAATTGTGATATAGCCCCAAATATAATAGTATTGTTTAAAGAGGTCCTTTTCAAATTTAGTATAATACTCATATTTTTCAAAGTTTTCAAAACTTTTTAATTTAGTCCAAAAATTGAAAATATGAGATTTTCCTCAGGCAGCTAGCCGCTAGCCTCAGGCGGTTAGCCGCTTCCTCTCTGTCCAATTTTGGATTTCAAGTGTTTAGATTACATTCGGGTCCTCAAACTTTCATAAATTATCATATGGCCCAAAATATTTCAAACCTTTACAAATAAGTCCAACTTTGAATTTCAAAATAATACTTATTAAAATTAAAGATTTCAAAACTTAGCATTTAAGTCCAAATTACTCAAATCCACAAAATACTTTTCTTTATAAAAATAAAACCTTTTAGTTTATGAAAAGTATTTAATTAAATTAATCTCTTGAGCTTCTCAAATGCTAAATCATGCATCAATTAAATCATATCGGCTTTACAAGAATTTATCGCAGTAATTTGTCCATTGAGCTCTAAACTATATTCTTGATGTCACTGTTGTCTGTTGAGTGTCTTGAACTTGATTTCACTTGATTCACTTGCATAAATATTACCCTTCAAAAACTAGTGAAAATGTGAAATATAATATTTATTAAATTACTTAATACACATGTTTGTTATCATCAAAATTACATTATGTAAAGTCCTTTAGGCTAACAAAGTATAAACTCTAACTTATAATAATAGGTAAAAGCTATTAATTTTATAGTAAAAACTAAGAGAAAGATAAGTTGATTTGGCAAGAGAAAAAAATAAAATAGAAGAATTAAAAGGAGGGACACTAGTTTAGGTTTTGACAATTGTTATCATAGAGAGAATTTTCTTATTTTTTACAATTAGTGAATTAGAGTAATAATTTATAATTTAATAATTTTTTTAATTAAAAAATAGGTTTGAAAAGAAATTAGTGGATTCAAATAGTCCACCCATTTAGTAAATATAAATTTCAAAAAGTGAGTGTCCTGAATCAATTTTTGTGGCACGTGTGCATGTGATGGATAAGCCAAACATGGCTTGTTGAATCAGAAGTAGCCGGTTGCATGCTTCACTTGCTTGAAGCAGCCTTTACATATTTTAAAAATTAAGAGCTCCTTGCTTGGATTCAGTGGCTATATACAAATTGCAACCAAGAGCAAAGTAGAGACAAAGAGGAGAGGGAATTTAAAGAAAACGAGAGAAAGATAGAAAAGACAAGGGCAAGAGAGAGAGAAGAAAAATAAGAAGAAAGAAAAGAAAAATCAAGAGTGGAAAACAAGTTAAAAAGAGGAATTGAGAGGAAATCGTAGTTAGATTTACTTCCAGCGAGTGAGTGGGTAACTGATTTATAAAATTTGAATAATTATGATTTAGCTTACATCATACGTATAAGTTTTTATATCAAATCTAACAGTTAAATTTTGAATAATGTATTTCAGGAGAAATTTGAGAATTCAAAAACCCACAGGAGCCCAAACTAACCCCCGATAAAACAGAATATCTGAGTGGGTACTATTATTACCATTATGTCTTCTGTGAAGCATTTAAATTTGATAGTATGATTTAGTATCATGTTATAATAACATGTACGCACATTTTATGATTAATTAAGTCATGAGATGTGATTGCTAGTCACCACACGTGTATCTCTTCCCATAAGCTATGCGCATGTGTATTAAGAGTTAGATTACTATGTCCGTGCAGCGTAGTTAAATTCCACCGGGTATTGAGAGGCTTTTCCCTAGCTCTACTAGGGTGATGATGATCCCAACGAGTATTGAGAGTTATTTCTCCTAGGCACTATTTGGTGCAATTTTGTTGTGTATGTATGTATGATTTGATGTTTACTTGTGTATTGAATTCAGTATGGAGTTATGTCACATGATTATGTATAAATACAAGTACACTACTTTATTTTTATGTATAATTATATCCATTCATTGAACTGTAAGCTTGTTATTTTCTTATTTACCCTATTTCTCCTAGGTTTCCGCAGGATTTCATGCGGTTTAGTTTCTATTCAATTGAGGTTGAGTCACGAGATGCATTGCTACACGACTTGCATTTTTAGCATGTTTATGTTGTTTATGTAAAGATGTGTATGTTAAAAGTGTATGCATGTATAGTGAGATGTGAATTGTGCAAGTTTTGAATATATTTTCAAATGATACACAATTGTTATTATATGATTATGGTAAGGGTCTGAAGCCAGTTATATATATATATTAATTAATTAAGTTTATATCATGAGTTCTACATATTAGATCGCATGATTCGTCTAGGATCCAACAAATGGGTTGGGCCAGGTCGTGTCAATTTTAGAGTGTAACTGAAGAAAAAAAATTCATAATAGGCTTAATGAGTAATGTTTATTGAAAGATTTTTTTTTTACTTTAGCCCAGATTAGGGATGACAATGGATTGAATCTGACCCAAGATCCACGTGATCTAAATCCAATCAGATCGGATTTGGGTTGGTTTAAAATGAACTTGGATCGGATTTGGATATCGATGCGCGGATCTAAGACGGATCTAGAGCAGGTATGGATCTATCTTAATATCTAAATCCATATCCATATCCACTCATCTTTTAATTTTATTTTATTTTAAAAGTTTCTTAACAATTGTGGAATTATAATTATAATAAATTTTATTCATAGCATAGTAATGATATTTACCATGTATTTAAACTCTTAAAACTTAAATGTTAGTTTTGTAAATTTAAAAGTCAGCTAGCCCCAAAGCATGTACATGTAATATTCAAATTACAAGCCAAGTAATACAACCTGGTAATTTATTTTACTATATTGGCCAAATAATTTTTAAGGAATATAGTTATTCATATATTTAGTCAAATATGGCCATAATAAAAATAATAAAGCATTGAATATAAATCATATTTGATTTATATGTCATTATCTAATGTTGTAGAAACGAGAGTGGGTGTGCCGTAGACATTAGAATGATGAAAGAGACAATAAAATATTAGATTGATCTTACTCATGCAATTACTTTTTAAGGATATTTATTAACTTTCTTATGTGTTATTTTGGTGTAAAAGTATAAGCTACAATATTTATTATATTTTTGAGAAAAATTATATAATTTATTTGTTATCAATACATTTTGTCCTTCAATTTTCATTCTAAAAAATTATTACTTTTTTATTGTTGAGTTTTAGAATTCATGACGGATTTAGAGCAGATTTGGATTTTAATTTTTTTTTTCGGATTTGGAGCATATATATAAATATTTATTTCTTTTTTGGATTTGGATATGGAGCGAAAAATATGGATTCATGACGGATCTGAAACATATACATATCTTGATTTTTATTATAGATCTGAAGATGGAGCAGAGTAGATCCAATCCATATCTGCTCCATTGCCATACCTAGCCCAGATTAAAATAGTTTCTTAACTTCGGCACTGATTGAAGCAAACATTTATTATTACTTGGTTGATTTTTTTTTTATTTTACTAATTATTAATTATTTTTTCTAATTTTCAAATGGAAACTACTAAAACTCATATTACACCCAATATTTAACTTCATTGTATATGTTATAACATATATTTCTGATTTTTTTTTATAATTTGCTGCCATTTTTTATGTACTATTCTTGCGTTTCTTTATTTTTAATTTTTAATTTTTAATTTTATTTTGTCAATTGATTAGCTGAATGCCTCATTTATACAATTCACGGTTGAAAGCCTCATTCAAGATAATTACTTTAATAACTAGTTGAATAAATGATCACGGTTGAATGGATTGGTCGAGGTTCTGAATTTTTTATAATGATTATGTATTACACGAAGGATTATTTGTTTTTTTTTTCATATTTATTGGGCATTGAATAGTTTATTCGATCCTATTCGAATAAGTACGAAATTTTCGGTCAATCCGATTTAATTCGAATTGGATGGAATTTACTATTCCAATCGTGTTCGGGTGACTTTTTCTGTTAATCTGAATAATTAAAATTGCGTTCCGATGATTTCTTCTCTTAATCTAAATAATTGAAATTTGATCGGATTGATTCGAATTCGATCCAAATCCAATTTTAGCCGCCCTTAATTAAAAATCTCAAAGATTATAAACAATATATAGACAGAAAATCTTCTACTTAGATAATTGACCCACAGCAACTCAAATCAAACTTAACTAGCGCATAAAAAAAGATGCCAGAACGAATCTTTATGTCAATTAAAAAACGGGAATGTATGGTACTTCCTACCCTAGTGGAACCACCTATGATACTTCCTACCCTAGTGGAGTGTTTGAATAATAAGAAACAATAAATTAACGTTTTCAACGAGGTAACGTAATTAATCCGCTGCTTTGGATCTGATGATAAATTGCTATATATAAAGAGCCTTGAATCTTCAGGGTTCACACAACCGGGAATATAGCCTTAAAGGAATATGATTAATGGAGAGAATGCTGCTAGCAGCTCTGAGCTTCTTAAAGCTCAAGCTCAGGTGTGGAATTGTGCATTCAATTACGTCAATTCCATGTCACTAAAATGTGTCGTTGAGCTTGGCATAGCAGATATCATTCACAGCCATGGCCAACCCACGACTCTTTCACAAATAGCCTCAGCACTCGATATAAAACCAAACAAAGTTCAATGCATTCAAAGCGTCATGCGGATTCTAGTTCACTCGGGCTTTTTTGCTCAGCAAAACGATGATGAGTATTTTCTTACACCCGCTTCTAGACTTCTTCTTAAGGATACGCCCTTGAAGGCAGCACCATTTGTGGATCTTGTTGCTGATCCATTATATACAACTGCGTTTCATTGCTTGGGAACTTGGCTGCAAAACGATGATCCCACGCTGTTTGAGACAGCGCATGGGAAAAAAGTTTGGGACCGGGTAGCTGATGAACCCAAATTTAAAAGCTTATTTTATGATCTCATGATCACTGATTCGGAGCTGATAGCTGGGATTGTGATTAAAGATTGTAAAGAGGTGTTCGAGGGGTTGAAGTCCCTGATTGATGTCGCTGGTGGCACAGGAATCATGGCAAGGGCCATTGCTACAGCTTTTCCTGATATTAAATGCACTGTTTTTGATCTTCCACACGTGGTTGATAATTTGCAAGGGACTAATGATAATCTGGACTTTCTAGGAGGGAACATGTTTGAGGCAATACCTCAGGCAAATGCTGTTTTACTCAAGGTAAAGGATCTCTTACTCATCCAATTCTTCTTCTCTAGTTTTAAAAATATTTTTAATTAGTGTATGAATCCAAATTGCGCCTAATGGATCTGACCGAATTGTACTTGTAGTGGATACTGCATAACTGGAATGATGAAGAAAGCGTGAAGTTACTAAAGAAATGTAAAGAAGCAATTCCAAGCAAAGATGAGGGAGGAAAAGTGATTATCATCGACATGGCCATCGAAAACCAAAGTCAAGATAAGGAATCAATGGAGACACAACTATGCTTTGACATTCTGATGGTGTCTTTATTCAGGGGCAAAGAGCGGAGTGTCGATGACTGGAAGAAGCTCTTCTTGGCAGCCGGTTTCAGCCACTATAAGATTACTCCAATTCTGGGTGTAAGGTCTCTCATTGAGGCTTACCCGTGACCTTGATCTCTCTGCCTGATGGACTTCTGTGCGTTGTTTCTGTAATCTCTCAGCTATTAAACCAGAATTAAAGATAACAATAAAAATAAATAAATAAATGAGAGTTTGCTTGTGAGTAGCAAGTAATTTGATTGGTTAAAAATAAAAAAATAAGGAAACATGGGTTTGGGTTCAAACTCCAGCAAAATGAGTTGAGAGCAGACTTTTTTTTTTTTTTTTGAGTTGAGAGCAGACTTGAGGTACCCATCAGTTTAACTATGTTTCAAAAATAAATAAATAAATAAAAGTCTACTTGTATATCGTATTGTCCATTTTGTGTATAGGATTCTCATCCTTTTCTATAGCTTTCTTACCATCTGTTATGCAAGTAAATTATTAATCCACGTCAATTCTCATCATTTTTCAGAGCTTTCTTACCATCTGTTATGTGGGCACGGCTGCAGTACATGCATGTGATACATGCAAGCAATTAAAAAAAGGAAAAAAAAACAAAGCAATGGTTTGGCTGCCAAGTGGCAAGTTGATCTGTAATTGTCTTGATATTTTAATTTTTAGTAGAAGGTTGAAATTAGTTATTTCAATTAGAGAATATAATCTAGGTTAAATCATCCGAGCTTGTGTGTTTATTGACTAGATCAATCTAATATATTTCTCTACTTAATGCTTCCATTATCTTAAATTTAAAGAGTTAGTGTATCGTTAGGCAAAACAACACACTAAATAAAGATTGAGACTAACAAAACTTATTATTGTCTACGATTGATAGTTTCAATATAAATTGATGATAGAATTGATATATTATGTGCATGTTTGGTGGTGGCGAATGATCTTTTAATCAAAGTTTTTCTCATTATTATTTCTTTCTCCTTTAATTAGAGTTGTTATTAAATTATTATTTTCATAGTTTTAATTTCTTTATTTCTTTCTATTTATTTAAAAATTCATAAAACTCCCCTTTTTATTTATAATTGGTATTTCTTTAGTTAGATTAATTTATATTATTATTCATATTACTATTTTATTTTAAGTCCCACTTTAGAATTGATAATGAATATAACTAGAATAGTTTTCGTAGGATCGATCCTTACTCGCTCTGCACTAATTATTTATATTAGTAGTAAAGTTTTAAATTTAGTGCACCCTAACGACACTACCACAAAAATAAAAAAGTTAGGGGTTGGTGCCTCCATAAAACACAAATCACTTGTGTGCTCGTGGCTTGTGTGTGTTGTTCTTTGTGTTGGTGAGAAATCTCTTACATAACCTTCATTGCGAGTCTTGAATTACTTGCGACGCATTAGCTTCTACTGGACATTTTAAGTGGCTGGCTAAGTGGAGTACTTAGTGCAATCACGTGAGTTGCCACACATAGTTAGAAAAAGCCTGGTGACAAACTCTGTCCACTTTTTCATGGTGAGACACTCAAATTCAGTGTCAATCAGACAAGCCGCAAGCATATGGAGTTTAGATGGTCTAGTTTTTCTTATCTACCTCTAATACTTATCAAGAAATTAAAATCATAGGTATTTTATTAACTAGCAGGGCGAAGCTAAAGATATTTTATTAACTAGCAGGGCGGAGCTCCTTTTAAGATTAGCAAGTCCCTTAAAAAAATTACATAAATATATATAACATGCGGAAAAATCTCTATTTATAGTGATATTCTATATAAAAATAATCTCCTTGTAATCATAAAAAAATTATTATATCAATTTAAACTAGCTATGGTAAGAATAAACTCTATATTACAATAAGTTATATTTGTTTTTTTAATTTTGTCTTAAGAAACTTATCTCCACATAACGATAATTTCCTATAAATGGCAAAAATATGTGTAATGTACATTAAAAATTTAAGACGGAAAAAGCATTTTTCTAATGTTATTTGGGACAATTATTTATTCTTTAAACTAGGAAATAGAATCGCACTTTGTGCGGTTTTAAAAAAAGAATTTAGTATTATCTTTTTTATTACTTTGCATTCGATGAAACTGACAAAAAAATATAATTTTTTTTAAAGATGACGAAGTTTTAGAAAACTAATGTTATTTATAAAAGTTTACTATTTTTAGAAAACTAATGTTATTTATGAAAGTTTACTATTTTTTTTGTTTACAGTAAAAAAATATATTAATGTGTATAGTTAAGTATACACAACCTTTTCATCAATCACAATCATGTTCACACTAATCAACTCTTTATTTTTCTTAGTATTAACAGACTCTCACATCTTACAAAGCGTAACCTTTATCATCCAACTATCTTTATCATTATTTAACTCATGAAGAAAAGAGTATTCCATGAATCACATAATACTAACAATTTAAATAAGTTAAAAAATAAAAACACAATAACATTTTTAAAGAGGATGTTCGTTAATAAAAAAAACTTAAACATAACAAATTTTAAATGCTTAATATTTATAGAGTTTGAAGAAGCCAAAAGACACGAAATAAAAAGTTGTATAATTAAATATAGGATTATGATATTAAAATTAGGTCCTAATGGCATTGGTGAGGGAAGATGAATGAACATTCCTTCCTATATTAATTAGTTGATGTATTTTAAACCACAAAAATTTAGTTGTTGGCTTAATAAAATAAATGAATGTTTCAAAACTTATAATTAATTTATTATTAATTGTTACATATTATTGAATTTAAATAGAAAGAGAAAGAGACATGTAATCTTTTATAATCTATTAATTATTTTCTATTTTTAATATTTTGTAATGTAATTATTTTTTAATCTCAACCAATATATTAGATAATAGAGAATAAAAAAA